>JAPYYX010001749.1:0-21473 GCA_030522605.1 Cremastinae sp. B BG-2022a
AAAAAATGTGAAGTCAAATTTTTTGTTTGATTAGAAAAATTATCCCGGGCCTCCACTCTTCGTTGCCCCGGGGCCTCCCAATCTTTAAATCCGCCCCTGTGTTCACTGCATATGAAGGACGCAAGTGTGTGACCGACGATCTCACGCGTAAAATAAAAGATTATCGAGCACTCAAAGAATCAATTTTTCATGAAGTGAAACAGGTGAACAAACATTCATGTCTTGTCCAAATTCTAAAATCTCATATAAAAGCCCGTTGAAATTTTTCCATTTTGTTACAAGCTTTGTTCAGAGCTAAACGCAATGTCGAAACTCGCGATCTTTCTGTGCTTCGCAATTTTCGCTTCGGTAAGTTTTTTCACCCTCGATTGATCCTAACGAGGGGAATTGTTTCCTTACATGATTACTCACAAAAAAACGATTTTAGGCGGCAAAAGCTGGCTTCTGGTACGACGAGCTTCAAAATGTACAATCGAGGCTCGATGAGGTCATTTCCGGAGCGATAAATCAGGTGAGGGCAAAGTTCGAGCTTGCCAAGGAAAAAGCTGACCAGTTTTTGGCGAAACTGAACCAGGCTGCGCTGGACGTAACGAAAAAAACGACGAAGGAGGTGGAAAATGTCGTGCAAAAGGTAAGAAAAATATTTTTTTTATTGTTCAATTTTTTTAAAACCCCAAAACTCATTCAAAAAAATGTCATTTATATCAAAATCATAATAAAATCTCTGCAATAATAAAAAATACAAAGTGTTATTAAAATCCAAATTTTGTGTTACAAAAAATATTTAATTCTTGATTTTATAAGTATGACAATTTTAACAATATGTGGAAGAATTTTACGTTTTTGGGATGGCCAAAAGTGACAAAAAAAATAAAAATTGAAATGATGACAGGTCCAAGATTTCGTCAAAAAAGTGACAGACCAAGGCAGAGACGTCGACGTCAGTGTCTGCCGAGGATTCACTGAGGATCTCGATCGCGCCGCTGTCGAATTATACAAAAGATTGGGAGGATGCGTCGATCACAAAGTCAGAACAGGAATCAGTTACCTCGAGGCTATGCACAAGAGGGCCGACAGAGTCATCAATGATCTCAAAGACCTCAGACAAGAAGGATTGGACTGCGGAAACGACGTCGATAGTGTAGCAACAACGGTCAAGGCAGTTTTTTGTAAGAAAATGGTAATAACTTTCGTTAATTTTATAATTCTACCCTCGAATTGACTACATAATTTTTCATAAAACAAAAATCAATCAAACTCTTCAAAATTGACTTCAATCGAATATCCCGATAATATTTTTTAATTTTATTATTATTAATTTTTTTTCTTATTCCTACAACAAAAAGGTCGCCAGCAAGGCAGTCTGGACCGCAACGAAAGCCGTCCCGTCTCTCACACTGAACTTCGGAAAAATGTCATACCTCCTGAGCACTCTCCAACCATCGCTGTCTTACTGCGCAGCGAAGAACACCCTCGTGACTTTCGTTCGTCAGGCTCACGCCGCCGTAGTCAGGGTTGAAAAGTGCGTCCGCGAAAAGCTTGGAAATGCTTACAAAAAGCCGAAGGACCTTCCTACCGACGTGCCATGGTCCGATTTGGGCAACGAGACCGACGCGCCTGAAAACGTCACTCCATCAGTGAAAGAGACCACCGGTACCAAAGGCTCGAGCGAGCCTGAAAAAGTTCCCACGACTGAAGTCGAAAAAGTTTCTACGACTGAAGTCGAAAAGGTATCCACGACCGAAGCCGAAAAAGTTTCCACGACCCCTCAACCGACTACAGCAGCGGAAGAAGTGACCCCCCACTCCGAATAACTTTTCATTCCTATTGCATCACTTAAAATCGATCGTTACATATCCAATCTTCATTCAAGGATTGTTAAAAAGTCTACTTATAAAATTCGATTTCAATTTCTTACTAACAGCGCGAAATGAAATCTGAAAAAAATAAAATCGTTTTCTGAGGGGTTTATTAAAGATTTTTTTCCTAAACCCTCGACTCTTTTTTATGGAAGCCTGAGAAATGGCAACCCAAAAGTTTTAATCCTCATGTTATCATAAAACTTCGATCATTATCATCGAATATTCATTTAGGTATTTTTAAAAAAGGTTATTTAAAAAGTTCAACGTTTTTATTTCTCACTCCGCAAGATAAAAATGAAATCGTTAATGAGGAATGTTGAAGAACTTTTCTAAAAACTTTTTTTTAAATGGTTGTCGTATTTTTCTGAGCGCCTGCTGAATGATAACCTAACTTACGTCCATGAAATCCGATCAGATTAAGTCCTCACCTTTAAAAAAAAAGTATTTTTAAAAATGGTCTCAATACTCTCAATCTCGTATTTTTTAAATTATTAATTTTTTTATCAAAGATTTTCATTTTGTAAATTTTACCTAAATTATATTTATTTTTGAAGAAAACGAATGCAGGACTGCGCGAACGCATGTCCCGACTATCAAAAATTGTGCGCTCGAGATATCCACATTAGGAATATTCGAAAGGTTCAGCGATTTCCTGAAAGGTGCAATGGAAAGGCCTCGCCCAGGGGGAATCGCCTTCCTGATCGCGGTGTCCCCCGCGCCAAGTAAGTTATGAATTACGTGAATGATCGCTTTTTTAAATAACACTTTGATGGATGAAACGATTGTGAGAACGGACTATCACCATCCGCGTTATCTAGTGGCAAGAAAATCATTTATTATTTTCCCTTCCACTTTTTTTCTGCGACCCACCCACACAAGCGAGCCCGCGGACTGTTGACAGAGACTGAACGACTTTCTTTTATTTTGCTATAGCAATCGGTGACGGACATTTTTCACTCCCAAGCGACCAATTCTCATTTCGCGATTTTTGAACTATTTTTCTCGTTATCTGTGAGAAATTACGGAACGAAGTGTGTTCAATTTAACGTGAAGAAAAGTTGTTTGACAAGACTTTTCAAGGCTTTTTATGAGTTGAAGTCGTAAAACTCACAGCATATTTTGAAAATCGACGAGAAAAAAAAAAAAAAAATTTCTTTAAAAATTTTTACAAATTTGAGTGAGAGTGAAAAACTGTAATTAATGATAAAAAAATCAATATTATTTTTTAACCATAAATATTACGCACTCTGTTGTCCGAGAATTCTCATATTTCGATTTATCCCGACCTTCGTGCTCATAAAAACGCGAACCGTGACTTTTATCATCCACGAAAAGTTTACTGTGATTTTTATTACCTCTATCAATTTTATTACACCAACGCAATGTGTGAAAAATCTGAAAATTTATTTTTCAATTTTGCGATTATAAACATGAACCCTACTCAATTTCTCATTGATATCAATGCCACTTATTTCTACCACAAAACACAAATTGCAGGTTATTGTCATAAAAATTCATCGAAAATGAATAGGAAAATTATTGAAAAAATAAAAATTTCTCGAATTTATGCCAAAAATGTATTTTTGCATTTTCTCAGATTTACATCTTGCTCAATTTCTCATTAATATCAACTCTACTTGTTTCTACGACCAAACTCGAATTGCAGGTTATTGCCATTAAGAAATTAACATTAATATAAAAAAATTATAACGAAAAAAATTTGTTTTCGAATTTATTCCAAAAGTGTATTTTTGCATTTTTCATACTCTCAACATCAATCAAATTCTCGTTAATACTTAAGTACTTATTCCTACCGCAAAACACAAATTACAGGTGAAAAAGTGTCAAAAGTTTGATTACCATGTGTAGACACAAAGTTTAAGTATATCGCGATAAATTTTCATCACACATCGTGTATACAATTTTTACGACACGAGCGTACAAAGTATAAATTTTTCTATATCGCGGTGAAGGAAGAGAGGAGCGCGCGTTCTTTATCGTCACGCTCTTACGATCACAATTGCGGTAAAACGCAACAACTCGATTCCCCTCTCGTCTCCACGGTTATCCGCTCTTTCGTAACGCAAAACATACAGAGACAACGAGAAACATCGAGCACTTTCGTGCAACCATCGTTCATATGAACTCCACACTATTTTTATTTTTCCACAAAAACGTAACTAGTACCTCCTCGAGGAAAAGAAAAAAAACGGGAAGAGAAAAAAAAACTTGAATTGAACTTTCGGAATTATTTTCTACGTCACGTGGAAGCGTAGAATTCTATCTCCAGTACATAATTTTGCATTCACTTGGCATTTACGATATTTCATTGAAAAGAAAAGTTCTTATTCAAAAGCAGAATTTTTTGTAAGTTTTTACGGCGCCAGTTAACTTTTTGTATAGATCATCAAAAAAACGTATGCATCGAAGTAATTGAAAAATTCTTTTGATCGATGATAAATTAAAACGAATTGGACTTTTGGAATTATTTTCTACGTCACGGATAAACTTGGAATTTTTAATTTTTATATAATTTCATATTCACTCGATCTTTACCGTAATTCGTTAAAAAGAAAAATATTTCAATTCAAAGAGCACAATCTTCCATGACTTTGTGCAGTTAATTAATTTTTTTCGTAATTAAAAAATAAGCATTTATCGCAGCAATAAATTCATAAAAATGAGGTTATAACATTGCAGTAATGAATTCATAAAAAATGACAAAAAAATGATGATAAGAAGTGCCGAAATAAATCGGGAAATTGAGACGTAGGAAATGAGACATCTCGAAGAGGAAAAAAGGGTTGTCTCTTAAAGAGAAAGCCGTGAGAAGAGAGGTGCGCCGGACAGAAATCGATCGACGAAGCGAGACCCACTCGAGCCAAACGCTCGGGATATTGAGTTTCGGAGGAACCCCAAGATAGAAAAAAAATACCCACATGGACGTACAAGAAGGAGATACGAGCGAGCGCGAAAGGAAATAGCGAGAACCACACCCCGGTCACCCTCCTGGCTCTCGACGACGGACGTCTCTTTCGTCGATCTTGTCCCCGATGTTGAAACGAGGAGAAAAAAATGAGGAAGTGAGGACGAAATGAGAGCTGATAAGGAATCCCTTTGTTTTCTGCTCATCGATTTGGCATCTCGTGCAAAGCTCGTGAGAGGATAAATATTCGAGGAAGGGCTCCACCGAAGCGTGCCTTCGCAAATTAGAGTCAACGACGTGGACGACCTCCTCACCTCGATGTATATTATTATTACATATGCAGAGACAAGAAGCTCTCGAGTCACGAATCTTTTGCTTGACGGCCGGTTTCACGGTTCGTTTGGCACTCTGTATCATCGATGAGAATTTTATGAGGAGCTTGAGAAAATGGATTTGGATTACGAATTTTATGAGCCTCGTGAAATATATAAATGAGATCGATGACCGAAAAATATGTCCAGTCATTTTTTTTCTATTTGGAATTTCAATGCGTGGGAGTAAATTTATTATTAAATATTAAAATTAAATTTAAAAAAGTAAATTTAATATTAAATTTATTTTTAGTTATAAAATGTTATTTAATTTAAAAAAAGATGATTAAGAAAGTTTTAGTTTCGTGTCATTTTATAAATCACCCTCGTCACCTCCAAGCTGAGACTTCGTCTCGACGAGTCATTGTCCCAGCGAGATAATTGGGAGCGGTTCGTTTGCGAGGGTGCAAAAGTGGCTTCGGGGTACGATCGAAACTCCCCAAGGGACGTGCGTAGCAGTAAACGTTTCTTTCTTTATGCACGACCTACGCAGTTGTGCGAAGGAGAAAAAAGGAACGAGAAATAAAGAATAAGATAGAGAGAAAATATAAAACAGCTAAATTGATTCTCGTTTGGTACATTGACACGCGCGTGTCGTAAAAAGTGTGTATTCACTCGTCACGTATTCCTCCCCGAAAAGTATCACGAATATCCGCTAATTGGACACCGAAGCCAGAGAGGACACGTACGATACGAAAATTAAAAAAAAAAAACCATAATAATTAGTCCCGGGATCTCACAATTAAAAATTTTTTCCATCAAGGGTGACGGAGGTCAAGTTTTAGGGGTGGAAATATAATTCTGGGAATTTCGAGGGGTCAGTCGATGGGGTGAAAAAAATGTATAGAGAGCAAAAGAATTACAAGGATGGACACCGAAGCCCTAAAAGACACGTACAAGCAGAAAATTTGAAAATAAAACTATAATAATTGCTCCCAGGTTCATGCAATTAAATTTTTTTTTCTTTGAGGGTAATGGAGATCAAGTTTTAGGGGTGAAAAATAATTTCGCGAATTACGAGGGATAAATCGATAGGAAGAAAAAATATTTACGAGGATAAAAAATCAAAACGGAAAAATCACGTGAAAGGACACAAAATAAAAAAAAATGTAATTTTGTTTCTTCGAGAGTGACAGAGGTCAAGTGTTAGGGGTGGGAAATAATTTCACGAATATTCGTATCGAAGGATCAATCAATGAAAAGAAAAAATATTGACAAAAAAAAGAACAAAATGAGACAAATTACGTTGAAGGACACAAATTTGAAAAAATATAATTTTATTTCGGGGTGAAAAATAATTTCACGAATTATATACGAGGGATAAATCGATGGAAAGAGAAAAAATATACGAGGAAAAAAAACCAAAACGGAAAAATCACGTGAAAGGACACAAAATTAAAAAAATCGTAATTTTGTTCCTTCGAGAGTGACAGAGGTCAAGTGTTAGGGATGAAAAATAATTTCGCGAAAATTCGTATCGAAGGATCAATTGATGACAAGAAAAAATATTAGCAAAAATAAAAAGACCAAAAAGAGTAAAATCACGTTAAAGGACACAAATATAATTTATAATTATAATTTTTTTCTTTTAAAGTAATTTCGCAAATATATGTATTATCGATCAATCCATAGAGGGAAAAATATAAAAGAGAAAAAACCAAAACATAAAAATCACACGAATGGCCACAAATTTGAAACAGAACCATAATTTTCTTTCTTCGACAACAGATGTCAAAAGTTTTTGGGGTGAAAAGTAATTTGCGAACACGCGTATCAAGGGCACAGTCGAAGGGGAGCAAAAAAATTCGACAGAAAGAAAGAAGAAAAAACCCGAAGCATACTTGGCGCCCCCTCTCGAGCACGTGGGCGATTACGTAATCCGCGAAATATCCTCCAACGATCAAGGTCAAAGTTGCCGCGGAACGGACCTTTGTCTCAACGTTGTAATTTTTCTACCCCCGAAACACGATCTCGTATCTCATCTTCTGACTCAATTACCGGGAATTCGAAATGACAAAATTCAACGTCGAGAAATCAGAGACCGTAACGCCCCTCTGTCTTTGCGTAGGCGTGAGTCTAACCGAGAATCTTCGAAAGCGGTGTAGAGTTCGCGCGTTTACAGGAGAATCGATACCGCGCAAAACCGCACACAGGTGGGGCCGCGAGACAAATAGGTCGACCGATACCCAGTCGAACAATCTATATCTCTCATGAAAGGGTGTCATAGCGAAAAACAGCGACAGAGCCCGTCGAACCAATGAATCTTATTCGCGACTCATTTTTCTCCCATTTTTCTCTCACATGTCAAAAATTTTTCCGTTTCACACAAAAGATTCTCTGTACGGCGTCAATTAACGCGTTCGTAATATTTTCTCTTTCGTCACTTTGTTTAGTATTTTGTGAATGAAAAAATAAACAAAACTCTGATATTTGTAAAAAAAATGAGAACTGTTTTATACATTTTTTTTGAACTCAACAGGGGATAAAGAAAATGGAAATTAAAAAAAAACAATACGTAGGTCGAGATCGGAACAGCCTGCAAGTAGATAAGGTTGAAAAAATAAAATAAATCAGTGTGACACGACTCACCGAGAAGAGGTGACGTTGCTTGAAAAAGAGGGAAAAAAAGAGCGTTCCGTCTCGAACGCCGGACGATGTGAGCCTATGCCGCTCGATCGTCTCCTTCTCTCTTTCCTTCCTTCCTTCCTTCTCTCCTTCCCCCGTGCCCCGTACGTATATACATACATTAAAACGTATCCACTTTTATAAAAGCACGACACACTTTGATTTCCATCAATTTTCTCGGTGCACTCGAATTAAGATTTTCGAGAAAACTCAAAACTTCCGGGTCGGAAGAGAAGAATGGGAGAAGAAACAAAGAGAGGACACGCAACCGGAAGTCTCGGGCCTGTATTTAGAGACAATTTCTTAGATTTTTGATATTAACGATTTTCATTATTTTTTCACATAGACTCAAAAATCATGTTAATCGTTGTCTTGAGCGTTTCTTAAGTCCTTGTCTCTGAATTCAAGCTGTAAAAAAAGATTCATCCACGGAGCAAGAAGGATTAAATCAGTTCGGTTGATAATTCACGAATAATCAATGTTTTCCATCGCTGTCACGGTTATCTGCGTTTACACGCGGAAATAACGCACGCTTCTTTTTTTGGACACTCACGCAGACGTCAAGGCTGACGTTATTTTTTTCACTCGTTTCCTCGTTTTTCTTCTTTTTCATACATTCTATTTTATTTTTGTATTTAATTTTTTTATTTTTATTTTTTGAAAGCGACTCTCGCTCGCGTTACCTGACGTCTGCGAGGCTCCCGTGTCGGCGTGTAGGTGGGAAGCACCGCAGCGATCTATATCGTAAACTCGCTCGCACGTATTCACCTGACTCCGTCACTCGACCCTCTCACACTTTCCTTCCTTTCTCGATGTTTTACTCGGCTTTATTTCCATGTGACAATGCGCCAGATTTATCCCCTACTCGTTTCGCAAAACGCGAGCGAGGGAACGAATGAAAAGAAAAGAGAGAAAGAATGAGAGATAGAGATAGAGAAAAGATTATGCATGCTCGCGAGTAGAAAGCTCCGGCGCGCACGCCTCTTCCCCTCAGAGCGGCATTTTGACTGGGAGCATCCGAAGCGCGCTCTTCGCTTTGGCTATCTTCGTCCTCTCACCTCCCGTTTTTTTGACTGTCTATTTTTTTCTCTCCTCGTCTCTTCTCCTTTCTCTCTTTGTTCTACGAGCAAAATACCGCGAGTCCGCTCTTGCTCGTTACTCCGTTTTCTTTATTACGGGCTGCTTGTAATCTTCGTCGTAACGAATCGTCCAACACGAGTCAGCGATCGCGGTCTCAAGTTTTCTATAACGCGAGACGCATGCGCATCGAACCTAACCCGCGCACGCGTCAGCACCGACTGAGTCTCTCTTATCACGAGCAGTATCCCCCCTAGGCGGCCTTTCTACCGCCCGGCTACTCCACGTCTTTTCGGCCAATACCGTTTTACGAGCACCTCTGACGCTCGCGGGGGACACATGCGCCCGGGAGGACGGACCGCAACGCTGCCGGGACGACCAGACATGCGCTAAACTTCTTCCCTATTTCTCCTGCTCCGTAACCCTATATTTTTTATATTTCTAATCATAACCTCTATTATTCATCGATTTTGTAATTTAAAATTGAAAATAGCTCAGTCGTACCTTCAATTAAGAATTTTTGAAACATCGAGAGATTTTCACAAATCTTTGTTTTTAAATTCTTATAGCCGAATTAATCCATTTTTTTATATTTTTAATCACAGCCTTTATTTTTTATTGTTTCTGTGATTTCGTTAATTAAAATGTATAAAATGCTTTTTCACTTTTAGTCTCATGCATTTGTTTAAAATTCTTCGAGAGATTTCCGCAAATTCTTGTTTAACTTTAATATAAACTGATTTTGTTGATTTGTATTACCGCGATGAGTTTATTGACTTATTGACACTGAAAAGTTGAAAAATACGACAAACCATTATTCAACTTATTTTATCAAAACACGATGCATTCAATACAGCTGAATGCATAATACGAACGAATTATTCAATAAGGCTCTGGAACCGGAATCTTCGGTGTACGACCATCAAGCATATCTTGAAGCAGCACGCTAATTTCCTAAAAAGAGCAAAAAATAATTTACCTCGGTTTTAATTTTTTTTTTTAAATATGTAATTAAAAAATCAAGAAATGAGCGACCTCTTCTCGCTGCATCCGCAATCGATCGATGATAGGCTCATTGAAGTTCGGATCGTTCGCTGGATCTTCGAGATTCTGATCCTCGTGCCTGCTGTCCTGGGGAAATTTGCTCACGTAGGTTTGTTTGATCGTGTCGAGAATGGCGGTAGGTCTTGAACTCGGAAACGAGAGGTCAATCGAAGCGAACGAGTCGTTACCGGCTGTCATTAGGAGCGCTTTTTCGTAATCCACGCAAGTGCCTCGTCTGCATCATCAATTTACGATCGTACGATCAAATTTTTGCATATTCAACAAGGTGAAAGAAAAAGTACGCCAGGCAGAAAGGAAAGAAATAAAAAAAAGTGAGCATGGAAGCGTATAATGAAACTCACGTGGCATGACTACCGAAGCCATGATGAGATAGCAAATCTTTCGTTTTTCTAACCAAAGTCGTATCCTTTGATGAGTGATATTGGAGATCCGCTCCTAAGCAATGAGAGACGACTCTTAGACATTGTCCTATGTGCTGTTTTTTCTCTAAAGAAAATTCCTAGAATTGATTTATAAGTTATGTATATTTTATATTTATTTTATATATTTTATTTTAGATATATTTTAAAGAATATATATTTTAAAAAAATGATAATCAAATAAAAATGTTTGGATATATTAAAAACATTATTTAAAAATTTCAAAAATATTAATAATAATGTTAAGGATTCAAATCAGGATTCTTTATCTTCGAATAGTTACCTGAAACTCATCATATTTTCCTCCGATGATAACCAATCTCATGGGAAAAGGGTCAGCAGGTTTCTCAGTTACTTTTTTCTTCTCCATAATCCTGCGGCTGGACATACTTTCAATTATTTCTGGACTATAACTCATCTTTATGGCACTCTTCGTTACAGCCAAGCTCTCCTCCAGAGTTGACCAGAGTACTTGTGGCTTTCCGAGGTCTAGCATAACAATTATTGTCACATGATGAGGAGAATGCGTCAACCCTGCTCCTGTCAATGCTGCGGATATCAAGGAAGATGCCAAGTGTCCCACTTCCCAAACATGAACAATCTCTTTAACCTTTTGAATGGCAACTCTAATTTTATTTGTCAGCTTTTAATTAGTGCAATTTTTTTTTTATCAATAAATAATTTATTCACCAAGCTCTTGCCGGCTTTGCGACCAAAAGAATAATCCATTGCGATTGTTGGTTTAGGTGTTTCATCCTTTTCTAAAAATTTGTAGATCATTGTAGTCTTTCCCTAAAAATGAGCAAAATATTTCAAACATTAATGACAGAACTTTTCTTTAACTTTTGGAGCAACAATAAATACTTACGACCCCTTTACTACCAAGAATTATTAGTGATCTTTCATGAGTTTCTTCTGGATCAGTTTTTCTCTTTTTTTCTTCCTCATTCAACACTCGTATCGCCTCTTCTCTCAAATTTTCTCTTCAATTAAAATATAATTTTATCAAAACCGACATCGCTAATAATGGAACAATTATAATCGAAATTTTTTACTTACGTATCAACATTCATTTTTTTCGTATAAAACGTCACACGACGAGAAACATGGAATTACTATCAAAGAGTTGTATTTGTTATGATTTCAAACGAGTCGTCGTCAAGGCGACAGTTCTTTTTTTCCGAAGAGCGGTAAAATTTGAAAATTCGAGTCTCCTTTGCGATCGAACATGCAAAGTCGAATAAGACAGTTTTCCCATTTTTTTACTTGATTCATTTTAATGAATGTCATAAATAAATTGTAATAAAGCATATAAGAGGATCCAAGAACAATTTTGAATCATTCTTCAACGAGATTTTTTTCTCATTTGCTATTCCGCTGTACAGTGGCGTCTATAATAATATCTTTATTATTAATTATTTAATATTCTCATTTTTTTAGAATACGTTTGATATAGTATAACAAGGTACAATACTATACAGTCTAAACAGCGGCTTTTCTTCTTCCTTGTAAGACTAAGCAAATTATGCATGATATTACAGTCAGCTTTGTGGTCCAATTCAACGATCGGCAGTCTCGATTATTTTCCGGTCTATTTTCTCCATTCCAATTAAAAAATGTTTACTGAATTAAGCACAAAAGGCGCATACATAACACTAAGAATTGAACCACGCAGCGCAAAAAAGATCACCCGTTCATGCCTTGTAAATATTATTGGCACTCACTCACAGGACTAGACGAAAAAAACGATAGAAAACTGGAATGATATATACGAGGCCATTATTCTTTTTTTTCCTCCTCAAAATTTCATCGATAAAATAAGTCGATTTATTTCGCAATCTCGCGAAATATTTTTTTTTCTCATAGAATGCCTAGCTAATATCGTTATCTCCCATGCGATTTGTTTTCCTAAAATGTCTATCCCAGTTAATAACTCCGTACACAATTTTCAACGACATTTTTTTCGTTTCTTCCCGCTTTGCCTAATAACCGGCTCAGCTAAAAATTGTATGTACATTTTCAATACAGTTTTCAAGCACAATATAATAATAGTAGAGCAAAATCGTAATAATCATTATTCGCCAATTCCGTCTATGCTGAATGAAAATAGTCGGAAATTCGGTTACGAGCGTATCAGCCGATGTAGGCAGTGAATTATCGAGTCGAAACTCGCAGTTGCCCGTTTACTGGATTGGCACTAAGCGACCCAGGCTATAAGTATGTTTTTTTTCATATCTTAATGAGAAATCGATCGTTTTTGAATCTCAGTTGAGATTTGTGGACGAATCGGTGACAAGTTTGACAGCCGATTTTCAAGATCTCGGTGACTGGTCATCTGTTTCTGTAATACCTCATCGCCTCCAAGAGACAGTACACAACTCGCTCTGCATGTTATCTAGTCCAAATGTCAGCCATCCAATCATCGTTCAATTCCTCGCTAGGTAATATTTTTAATCCTCTCAACGCTTCGAGATAAAACGTCAATTCGGAGGTAACGACACCGTGCTGGGGTCCACCGTTGTTCACGATATTCATTTTGACCAACTGTTCCCTGAGCTTTTCCTTGAAAGACACGTTCACCGTTCGATAAAGCGCTTGCACCTCGACCGGAGGAAGAATTCCAGAAACTGCTTCGTGAAGTTTCACTAAATGTCTAAAACAATTTGAATGAACGATGAATGAAAAATAAATCAACTTTAAATTTAGTTCTGATCAAATTTGAATTTCCAATTTAATCACCTCGAAATATTACGAAAAGACTGCGATGGCACCGGAGGACGCGCGTTCCAGTTCGATATTTGGCCGCCAACAAGATTATCCACAATTGTTAAAATTTTTCCGTCGATCTCGCGAACGTGAGCTCTTATATCACGTTCAACGCTGTCAAGAAGAGCGACTCCCCCGGTTCCACTGCTGCTGCCAACTGCACCGCGATTTGCACTTTCGTCCGCTAATTCTGAAATTTACCAATTCGAAATACACGTTATTTTTTTAATTTTCGACATTCATAAATGTGGAAAAAAATATAGTCACCTTGAAAATGGGATTTTACATAAGGCATGAACCAAATAATTAATTTTAAGCTTCGACCTGCCAAAACTAAAATTGTACTGGTGATAGTTTTAAGACCAGCAACTTGCATGGCGCCTGCGCCTAAAACCAATTGACAACAGCGTGAATTGTAGTAACGAAGAAGTTCAGCGAGTTGACGTCCAATCGCGCCTGACAGAGCAGTCAATTCACTGCTCGTTCTGAAAAATTTTTTAAGTTCAGATTATTGTTTTATGGCCGCTAATATTTCTTCATTCCAAATTACAGATTTTCCAAGCAATCACCGGCAATATTCGTGAATCATCTGGACGAGCATCAAAGCGGTACCGACGACAGCGTATTTTTCTTGTCCGACGAGAATATAATTTAAAACAGTGTCACTTTTCTCATTCTCGGTAGGTTTGCACGTTTCAAGAGGAAATTTCTTGTTCTCGTAAATATATTTGACGAGAGCCTGAAATTCGGGTGGCACGTCCGCCTGTCGCCATCGTTCCAAATCCAAAAGAAGGCTCAGTTTTGTCTTGCGTTCGGTATGAAAACGCTGTACAAATTTGCTAGCTTGCGCCTGAAAAATCAACAGAAAATTGAAGAAAAACTAAAATGAGATACCAAATTTAAAAAAATCGAAATGAGTAATGAACCTTGAATGCTGAACGCAGGGCAATGCACTGTTTGCCACAAATCTTTTCGCAAGTCGCTGTAAAATCTTCAACCATGCTCGCCAGTTGGCAAACTTGAGCAGCTGTCGCACGATCACTCAGCCAAGAGGATTTGTCGTTCCAATTCTGGGCTTCCTTGTCGCTTGCCTTGCTCGCGGTGGTCTCGGGTTTTTCCTTCTCGTTGGGGTTTTTCTCATTTGGTCCGGCAGACAAGAGATGTCCGAGACGCTCGTGACAGTAATCGCAGACGGATGTGAGCATATCGTTCAGCTTGTTTCTTACTCGTGAGTGTTCCTCGTTCGTGAGTAAACGATCGGTCATGCTCTCGTCGGTCGTGCCATCGGGCAATCGGCCAGCTGACAAATCTGCAGTCTCCTTCATCACTTCGTACACGGCCTAAAGAATTATTTTCTCTTAGCTCGAAGAATCTTTTTGACAATGATCAAAAATGAGCGTTCATACCTTGACTCGATAGAGTAAATGCGTGAGGGATTGAATTGTATTTTGTAAAAGGGTCAATCGCTCCGCGAGCGAAAGTCCTCCAACCTCGAGAGCTGCTGCTTGCTGATCGCTACAACAGTCGCTAGCTGCCAGTGCTTCGATGACGCGTTGCTTCGTTATTGCCCTGACCGTCGTCACCGCTTCCTCTTTGTACGTGTCGACGAATTGAAAATGCTTCTGACGAAGCAAACCTGATATTATCGACACTAGTTTATCCTGAAAAACAATTTTCAGTCATTAATCATAGCTTGAAAATATTTCGCTTGAAAGTGTTTAAAAATTCCATCATACCCCATCCAAGACCGTGTTATCACCGCCAAGAGGTCGATTCAGGTCTGCAGTCGCATAACGTTCGAATTCCGTCGAGAGCATTTTATCCACCAATCGTTCCATTTCAGTAAGCTGAGAACTCAAATGTCTACAAACAAACATAAAAATTATTACTAACGAATATTAAAAACAAATAGTTTAAAAATCAGTAAATAAAACGCTCATGTTCACCTAAAGCTGTGAACTCCACTAAGTTCTTGGTGTAATATTTCCTGAGTCGTAGAGATAAGATCGAGAGCCGCCACGTAGTCAGGAGTCGACAGTAAAAGTTGTATCATCGGCTGGCTTTGATGTACGGTGGCCATTAATTTTAATTTATCTTGAACCAACGTGCGATTGGAACGCGCTCTTTCCAACCTGATATGAAATAAATGTTTTCAATATTTTCGGTATAATTTTATCACATTTTTCCGGAGGAAACTGATTTACTGACCGTAAAATATCTAAGGAATCTATCACTAGATCCTTGTCGATCTGATGGATATTTTTTCTAAGAGCTTTCAGTACGGTGATCGTTTGGGTTAGCTGTTCCATAAGAGCATCGTGCGATGTCATTGCGTGAAAGAATGCTTGCGATTTCGATGCTACCTGCTCCGCTATCCTAACTTCTACGATGTCCAAATAGTGACTTAGCTGTTATCGGAATCAACGTGTTCGAGTCAGTGGTAATCAAAATTGTTATGAGGAAGTAAAAAAGATGAAGAGGAAACGATAATAACAGAAAGTATCTACATACATAAATATCTGATTAAAAAAGGGATTGAAAAACTGAAAGATTTCAATCTATATATTATATTAAAAAAACATACTTTTTCTTGCATAGTTTTAACGTGCACGACGACATTGCTGCCCACATTGAGCAATCCGTCCTTCGTAAATGGGAACACAGCCTCGAAGTTTTCTCGACGTGACAAATCGAGATTTGGACTCAGAAAGATTTTTGGTATGCTCGATAAATCGAACTGTGAGGAACGTTCGCTTATCGCTTTCGTTTTTTTGTTATTTGAAAAAGGCTCGTTCGGCGATGTAGGTCGATTTGCGTTCATCCGTGCGTGTTTTCGATATCTCTGCAAATGACGGTCATTTATCCATTATGATTGAGAATTAGAACCGTGTACGAAAATACCGAAAAAAACGTATTAGTCAATTGAGATATGAAGAGATAAAAATATCATTACTATTTCTTTCTAATTTCTCACAAGTCTTATCAGTCGTCCCGCAAACTGGTTTTACGAAAAACAACGCGTCATAACTTTCTCTACTTACTCTTGCGATTTTCTTCACATACGATTCAAAGTGCTGAGCCGTCACTTCAGGAAGATATGGGCTCTTAGGTATATCAACTTTCTCGACAAAGGCATCACCCCAGGTCTTTGTGAGAAAATTACTCTGTTTTCCCTTTTTTGGATCATTCAGTACAGCTGGTAGATTTTGGGAGGACGAGTAGACGGTCCAAGGCGGTGACCCATCCGACATTTGGCCATTGCTCTTTCCTTGCTGCATCATTCTCTGTTGCATCGTCGCGTGCTTACTGGCATGAGCTAAGTAATCCTTGTCTGACACTCCTTCCAGAGGAAGACTTGAACAGACTCCATTGTATCCGTAACGACATACGAATGAACCACCCTCCCGTGAACAATGTTGATCTCGTAGATGCCTGATGAACCCATATTATTTTTATTTTATACAAAGATTACAATTATGATTATAATTTTCATTAAATAAATAATAAATCAATCAATTAAAATGTGAGAGGTTTTATAAGTAAATATACTTTAAAAAAACATTAATTCGAAAATAATCGTCCAAGAATAATCAAATGTTGAATAAAATTGATAAGTCGGAATGGAACATATGTGTCTAAGAAAATACTTTATACAACCAAATTTTTAAAAAATGTGTTATTATGAATGTAGATTTTCAAATTCCGAATTGCAATGTTTGTAAACAAATGAAGCAATCTTAAATTGTTGCAAACGGGGTGTTTAAATTTAGATATAACAAATGTTAGTCTGGTGACAGGTAGAAGATTTTGATGGGGCAGAAAAATTTTAATACATTAAATTTATAAACATATGTCCGATATTGTTAATTTAATAACAATAAGAAAAAGATAAGTAACAAAATCGGCGTTTATTATTTATTGCGATAAATAACTTACCTGACAAAATCTTGAATTCGCTTGAAGTTGAGGTTAACGCAATACTCGCAGACGAGAAACGTCGTCAGTGGTTCTGATGCTTTGACAATTTTCGCCATCGTCTGCGACATTTGTTACGATAGAATTATCCAGCTCACCATCTTCATGGAGAACGGAGAGTACACGTTTTTTAAAGGCCCATTAGAAACGAATCTGTGATTCTTTGAGCCCCATCGACGTGAAGGACAAAACGAGCGATCGACTAGCAGACACGAGTACGGGCCCCGCCGCTCATGCCACCGCAAGAAATTTTGTGGATCAAGTTTGTGGCGCCGTCAGCGGCGTACAATTCAACTAAAGAACGCACTAACATGTTGCAATTGCAATTGGGCGGTGCAATGAATAAGCATACATAAATCTAATAAATCCATCTCTAATCCGTTTATTCCTAATTCAAATTAGTAACAGAAAATGTAAAAAAATCATCTATCTATATATTCGAATTAAAATTATTCCACATGCAAAAATTAATGTTGAAAAAAATGGACCTATGAAAATTATCATCTTCGTGTTTGGTCTTTTGCATACGGAAGGGGAACCGTAATCTTCACGGATTATAGGTTATCAAGAAGCGATAACAGGAAACGACGCTGCACAGAAGTTCATAGTACCAAGCTTTGTTGTACGCAAAAACTGGACGACGAATATTTGTTGCAATCACGATCATTTTATCAAAAAAGTTTTCTGGCTTAATTGATTTCTCTATTATAAAAAATGAAGTGGCAACACATTATTTTGTCATGCAGTATTTTGTTTTTTGCGATTGCGGCGGCCACCGACACTTCCGCTGATCCTTCCGAAAGTCATTGTAAATGTAGTGATTATAATTGTGGTTGCTGCGAATACGTTAATTGGAAAGCTGTAAGACTCAATGGCACAGGTAAATCTATTAAAAAAACTATTTTTTTCCTTATTTTAAATATTTAAAAAAATTATTAATAACCGAAACGTTTTTATTTCTTCTGCAGTCTGTACTAATTTTTCTTACCTGCCAAATGACTACGGTGTTTCCGCAACTCTCACGTGGAATAATTATACTTTGATGAACGAAACTTTCTCTGGTAAAAAACGATTTTTTATTTCTACTTTTTAAAAAGTAAATTTATTCGCATACTTTTTTGCAATTAAGGAAAAAAAAATTAATTTTTAAAATATAATATCTTTAGCTCGGAATCCACCACCGTTGTGCTTTGGGATACCACAGTTGGAAGACATAAAAGCTAGCATTTGCATACGACTCTATGATTTGGAGTTTCATAAAAGTCAATTTCATGGATGTGGAAAACTGTCGATCATTGTGTTTCACATGATTCACAAATCCATAGATCTCGGATGCTTCTCAATACCGCAAGAAATGTTCATTAAGAAATACAGGGAGGAAAGTAAACATCTAAGGGAAATTCTGAGGGAAGAAATAGAGCAGTTGATGTTGTGGAAGAAAATGCCATATGTGAATATGGTTTAACATTGCTGTCGATGAATATTTTTAACATACAAGAATTTATTTTTATCTTTAATACACTAATAGATGAAATTTGAATCTCAAGTGAACTATAATTTCGAACATTGTGTACAATAAAGATATGAGAGGTGAAGACAGTGATATTCGTGAGGAAGCGGTACAAGTGAATATTATATAAACATCGCTGCTTCAAATATGTATATCATACAAGATTTATTTTTTTACTTTTATACCATGATGGATGGAATCTCAATACAATTACAATTTCAAACATTACATATAAAGATTTAAGAAAAGAAATGGAGAAATTCATATTTTGGAAGGAAGCGCCACAAGTGCATATAATCTAATTCTTTAAATCTTTATACCATACAAGAACAATTTGTTTTTTACTTTTAAACTCTCATGAATGGAATTCGAATGTCAATTGAATTACAATTTTAAACATTGTGTACAATAAAGATACACTGGATTTATATAATTTAAATGTTCACAAATCACTTTCCCTCGGTTCCTAAAATTTAACATCGAAAATTACTGGTTTTCTAGGACCTGAGACGTTTTTACAACAATTTCACATTAATCTTTGGAATGCAAAGGCTCGAATGTTTTTAATTTAATTCAAAAGGCCGATCAACAGCCTTTTCCATTCGGCGGCGCAATCACTCTGAAATCAAAGACACGAGAATGCACTCGAATTTTTAACATGAAGTAATTTTCGTCACTACATTTTGTTGACGAACGTGCAAAATCGTCGATATCGATTAAAAACGAAAAAGAAAGATGTGCATTATAGACAAAAGCGTGTCTCATTAAGTTTAACATTTATAGAAATAAAATAACAGTGAGTATATTTTCTTGGTGTCATATGGAATTTTAATGCACAAGAGCGATCAGAAGCCTTTTAAAATCGTCGCTGCAGTCACTCTGTAAAAGAAAAACGGAAAATGACGCTAGGAGATTATTTGGAGAGTGTTAAAAAAAGTTTGTTAGTGTGAGAAGAGTCGCGTGTCGCGATAAAATTTGCTGTTCAAGCATCCACAAGTGTGCTCCAGATGTCGAAGTAAAATATTTTTTTTTTAATTTTTTTAATCGCGCGACCTCACCTGGCAGGGGTAATAGAAATAAAAAAATGCATATTCACACAAAAATATCTGTATTGATTGTTATAAACAGAATATTTGCGATAGAAGATTTTCGTTAACAAGACAATATTTTGTTCGTTCATATAACATCACACTTTTAAATCTCGAAATTTACTGACCATTATCGAATAAATATACCGGATGCATATTTCACACATGATAATGTAACATGATAGAAAGAGTTAAACATTTTTTTAACACGTTTAGCCGACGATAGCAAGCAATAGTCTTCTGTAGTCTCCCGATGTGTCATCCTGAAATTTATTCAAATTTATTGGAGACGAGCCGATTTGAAGTTCAGTCATTCGTTATTTTAATAAAATAATAATTAAATAAACAAAAATAAATAAATAAGCTTCACCGCGCGTATGACTATGAGAATGTTTGTTATGACCTCCACCACGCGGTTTACGTAACGTCACGGTGTTAGTGTGACTCATTGTTCATTCATGCGTTTGTAATAATTATTAAACGAGTAAATGAGTCGCGAGAAAGAGAAGTGTGACTAAGAAACGATTCTCGAAAGAAATGATCTGCTGCCACGATTGAGAATAAAAATAATCTCTGCACTCACGTCTATGTCAGCGGCCAACGAACTTCCGTACATCTGCAGATAAGTGTCCTTAATATCGCCCAGGTCGATCTCAGATCTGGCGATGATTACGCGAATTAAAGTCGAATCCGTCGTTCCCATTCCCGCCATCGCTTTGTGAAGTCTCTCGGCAAAGTAGGCGGTTTTGTCACGAGCGCATTGTACTGCGGATTACAAAATGAGAAAGATAAATCAACAAAGGAAGAAAATTTGAATCACCGATGGACCAATGATCTGGCGAATATTGACTCGATTGTAAATCCATTGTAAATGTTTTCAAATGGATATAATAGAAGAGTTAAAATAAGATTCTCGTCTAACCAATGGCGAGATATCCGTCCTCGAGGGATCCAGAGAATTCTCTCTTGATCGCCTCCTCGAGCGTGTGTCCGGCAATCCTCTCGTACTCGTGGAAAATTCTACGAAGCTGGGGATAACTCTTGGTCAGGAGGATCGCATTAAAAGTGCTCTCGTCCGTTCCCCATTGTCCTTCACCAGCAGCGAGAAGTCTTTCGGCATCCTCAACGGCTCCACCCTCATCAACGTCGGGATCTTCGTTTCTGCTAGCCTGTAATATAAAAAACCGGTAATATATAAAATTTAATCTCCGATATAAAAAATGCTCGTGCATTAAAGTATAGCAATGTTGATCTTATTTTATTTTCAAAATTGAATTCAATATCAAATTTTGCAATTATAAAATTTTGGGACTCACGCAAGAAAGAGAAACGAGAAGTCTCTTGAAATGGCCGGAACTTTCACCCTTCAGATCATCCTCCAATTCATTGCCGTAAACTGAAATTTGATCAAGATTAAGTTTAAGTTTAAAGGTGTATGGACCGTTTTTCAAAAATCATACAAAATAGCTGAAATATTGGCACGTTATTTGTGAATATGTTTAAAAATTCTCTTCCAAATTTGGAAATGATTGACTAAATGGTTCACAAGATATTTAATTTCCAAATCGTTCCATTTGACGTTGTCTCTAATGGAAAATTCACAAATTCGCTTCTAAAAATTATTCAAAACATAAGTTCTTGTTCATATTTTTTTCCACTAATGGCACACACAAACAATGTTGAAAACCGAGTTTAACCCTTAGTAGTCACACTGGGTCCAAAAGACCCATGCCTTTTTTGACCTGGAATACGGGTCCCTAAAATCGAAAAATTTAGGTTTGTGGCGGTA
>JAPYYX010001750.1:0-21463 GCA_030522605.1 Cremastinae sp. B BG-2022a
TGAGGCGTTCAAGTGGTTATCCCTGTTATGGTCACCACATTTCAGCCTTTAAGGGACCTTTATATTATCAGGGCATCCCTATTAATTTTCTGCACGGGTTTTCACAGGAGAGCAAAGCTTGCGGGTATGACCCAAGGGATGTGCGCATTTTCTGGTAGCTTATATTCTCTCTTTATCCGTTATATGCAGTCTGTTAACGGGCGAGCTTCGTTCGAGCCAACGCTCATCGGTTAATGAAGTCGCGTGTCAGAGAGCCGGGCCATTCTATCCGTCCGTCGCGATCCTTTCTATATTCCCGAGCACGAACGACGCACACATTGTATACGCGCACACTAAGCACCCAAGGAACGCAATGCCCCGAGGAATCATAATTACTATATTACCGGAGCGTGCGCTATCCGCCTAATGTGGAATTGCTCGCGCGAATGAGTTTTAGGAGCATTGGAATGCCCGATTATATCGCGGCCTCTCGGTTGCCTCGTGCGTATGAAGAGATGAAGCCAGAGAGAGGTGCAGTCGAAAGGTACCTAGGGGACTGGAAAACCCGATTTTCAAATATTACACCATGCACTCGGAATCTCGACTATACAAAGTCAATCCCCATTAACGTTTCTCTCGTTCCTCTCAGCATTTATTGTATAATGACGATTTTAAACATTTTATCATTCTCTCCGGATTCACTATCTCCAGCAAATTTTCATTCTCTTTGCAATTTCGTTCGCGATAATACCCAAAGCACGCAATCAACGGAAACATGGTAGCCTACTTTTTCTCGTGTATACCGATCAAAAGATCGGAAATTGGTATTCGATTTCGGATCCATAATTACAAGCCAGGAATGCCCACGTTTTTCCCGAGTCCTCAAATGTAATCAATTGAGAATACCGTGGCTTGATTTTTCTTGGATATGTCGGTCAAAAGATCGGGAATGGGTATTCGATTTGGGATCTAATCACAAGCGAGGCATGCTCGCGTTTTCCGAGTCCCCGAATGTAATCAATTGAAGCCTATATAGAAGCAGAGAGTCTGATCGCGGGATCGCTATATTGGATTTAGTCTAGCTCTGAGCAGGGTACACATCAAGAGAACCCGTCCCAGGCGGTCTACGTCGTTTCTCCGTAGAGAAACCATCCCTCCGTCCCTCTCGATTCACGCACAGTCGGCGTACAAGCGAGCAGCTAATCAACGCCGAACACCCTCTTGACTCCGCTCTCTCTCTCCGGATTCCCCTTTCTATTTACCGTAGCAAAGTCTGTTCCAGTTCGCGAGTCCCGACGTTCTCAAGGCGCATTCATGCGGCGGGCATGCATCAACTTAACCGTCGCTATCTAATCCATACCCCGTCAATGCGGATAAGACACACGAGAGCAGAACGCGCGTAATCAACGAGTCGCGAGCTCGAGCGCATCCACTGGAATTTACATCGGGAAATTCGATTTCGACTCGATTGACGCTTCCTAAGGGGAAAAGAAAAGAAATTTCTCGTTCGCGAAATATTTGGAGGATCTTCGCATATCGTAAATATCTCGGGCAATCCGTGTTTACCGTTTTCTCTTGTAAAATACGATATCAGGGCGAGTTGCGGTATCTCTCCCGAGTAAAAACAGAGTGAGAGAGAGACGAGAGAGAGAGAGAGAGAGAGAGAGCTGGCATCTGCACGGCATCCCGATACCGCGCTCGCTTCCCCGATGTCTACGGATGTCGCTATTGGAATTCTGTCAGGGTGTTCGTCCCCTGTCTCCTTGGGGCTCTCATCTTAGGCCCCGAGCCCTGGAATCCATCTGTCCTCTCCGCGTCACTATCTCGTTGCTTCCAGTCTATCTCGGCTCTCAGACTCTAATGCGCATACCTGGCAAACACACGCAACTTTCCGCGCCACATTTTGCGCCGCTGTACAGGTCATTCCACCCAAAAGGGGGAAAATCTACCGAAATTCAAGAGCACAGTCTCGCAGACGAGAAAATACAGCATCAGAGATTTTTTGGCGACGAAACTTCGAAAACTTCTTCCAAAGACAAAATCCCTCCCGAGATATCTCCGTCTGCAAACACACATTTTCGAATTTTTCACAAGGTTTTACGAGCCCGAAAAGACGATCCTCGTTAAATTTCATCCATCTGGCTTTACACGGAATACGTCGTGTATGCGAGCATAACATTTACGTTTATATATAGTAAATAACTCCGTCGGTGCCAAAGTGTACACCGACTCAACATCACCAGTGTGTACGCGATCCTTCGCTTGGAGAAAGCATCCACAGCCTTCGCGCCGGAGGCACAGTGGGGAATAAGTAGGCACTCGAATCTTTCCTCTCTCTCTCCTTTTTCCGCCTCCCAACCCCGAACCTCCACTCCCCCTCCTTCCACCCTCCGCATCCCCCTCAACCGGTCTCCTTCCTGATTCTCATCCTCTCTTAGATTCTCATCCAACGTCCCGAACACTACGTCACACTCACTGTATACTCTTGTTTGGATAACCCAACTACCGACTGTACACCCGTTCTCCGAATCCGCCGTATTGGAACCGCAAATGTTTATTGTAATGCCGTATGTATATAGGTATACACATATGGTATTAGATACGGGGCATACGGTGAAGACAAGAGATAACGCGCTCAACGACTCTCGCTGTGAAAATAGAAATGGTGCGAAAAGAATTCGCGAGCGATGATTGAGGAATGCGAAAGCACACGCGAGGGATCGAAGTTTTGAATGAAGAAAAATTAGGACTAGGAATTTTTAGAGAGCATGATTTTCTGAATTTGCTTTTTAGATATCGAAAAATGGAGAAAAAAGATGAGATCAGAAAAAATAGAGATTCGAAGGAGAGCATAAAAATAGCTCGGATGGAAAACGCTTTTCTTTGCATTTTAATTCGAACTCCCTCATTTCTACGGAGGGAATATTGGTATATCCAAGAGGTGCTTTTTTCTCGGATGAGCCTCTTCGAACTCTCCTTAACTTGATGTTTGTGTGCGTACGTGGCGGAGTGTGTTGGTGAGAGAGAAGGAGTGAGCGCACTTCAGCACGGATTATTTTCTTCGGAGCGGGGTTTTGCAAAAGTTCCGAAAACTCTTGAGTACTTCCTACCAGAATTTATTATTTATCAGACTTGGATATGTATTCCGGTGAATTTTCTTTTCGCTGCATCAGCCGCGAGAAGTTTTTATCCGTAGAACGAGAGGGAAAGAATGGCGTGGAGAGATAAATTATTTTCTTAGTGAAATAATGATTGACAGCCGTCAATTAACGGTAATGAAAATTTGACTCTCAACAAGATTAACGCTCTGGGGCTCGATGTTATGTGAATTTGGTGTTTGAACTGAAATTCTCCCGGAAGTTCTAGAAATATCGCTGAACCGCGGATCGACTTTTTGACCGATCCATCCTCGTTAGAGATTTCCTCTCGTCCAAGAGTTTCTTGCAGGGCGATTAAACATGTCGAATCTCCGTGGACTGTGGCGCTTCTGCTTCATTCTCGCTCGCACCAATACACTCGACTTCAAAATCCATTTCTCCCGTGCATGTACACAGAGTCCGAGATACGTACGTATGTAACTTTGCTATCTCGATTCGCTCGACGGAATCCGTAGAATTGGAAGGTCCGGGACGAGTTCCAATCTTCGCCGATCGTTCGGCCATCGGGAATTATGAGAACTTCCAAAATTCTAGTCGCTCCACCGTGATTCGTCAGAAAGCCGTTTTATTCGATATGGTACTCGGGTGACAAAGTTTTTTACATTTTTAATCTTAAAAATGTAATCCCACTTTCGATTTGAAAACATAATTTATCAATATTGGGATCTGACAAAATGACATCTGGTGGCAAATTTTCTAGCTACGGACGAGGTGCAATCTCAATAGAAAATCCCAATTATTAGAATCATTATTGCACCCTTAACGTCGCCATAAAACTAAAGTCCGCCCCCATGTCAGATCCCAATATATCTACGCAGAAATTCACGTTTATAGCCTGTACACGAAAGAAAGAAGATGTCACTTTGTGGACGATTTTTAAAAATCTTAACCGGCGGAAATTTTTTTTCATCACACAAATATGTTCAAGTCCCAAAAAGGGACCACAGTTTTTTTAAGAACGTTTTAAAATGTGTAAAGCACTGAAATATTTTTCTTAATCATAATTTTCTTACGTCCTGCATAGTTTTTTTATTTACTATCACATCTATATTTTTTCGTATCTACAAGCACATTTTGGATGAATTCTTGCTGTAGAAAAAAGCAAAGATACCCAAAGATTGCATTTATAAAGACTATATATTTTACAAGTATATTCTTACAAGTACATATTCCACAAGTACATATTTTTGAAGAATATTTTTCTCGGTAAAAATCCTACAAAATATCATAAGATAGTTCGCGTTTTTAAAGCGCGTGGTCAATCGGTCTCTCGGGGTGACTGGTCGTATAGAGGAGCTTAAAATACACGTATATATTAACACGTATAGAAACAAGAGGTATATATGTTGATATTGTGCGCATGGGACAGCGCCGATTGGTGCGAAAGAACAGGCACGAGGGTTGGAAGGGCGAGAGGCGAAGGGGAGGAGGATGAGGAGGAGGAGGAGGAAGAGGAGAAGAAGGAGGAGGGCGGGTAGGATATGTCTCGACGGGCGTATATATAGGTTTGCGGGGTGGCTGGCTCCCGGTTTGCTGGTTTCGGTTCGGGCGCGGGTCGCGCGGGGCTCTCGCCTCACTCAGTCGTACTCGAACGGCGCATCGGGAAAGAGCCGGTTTCTCCGCTGCGTTGAAAAGCGTTAAGTGTCGCATGAGATTTTTGTTTTATTACTCGTGATTTTTCCACGCTATCATCGTCCTCGCGATTTTTCTTCGATATTCTCTAATTTCGGCGATTTCTCGCCGTATCCGGCGCGTTGCGCGTAAGTGCGCGCGCCTCGCGCTCACACGCTTATACTTTTTTCCCCCCTTTTTTTCTCTCAGCTCTCGCCGTGCGCGTTTCAGACACCGGAAGTCGCCGACACGAGGTTCGCGTTTCGCGTGACGCATATTTTTTTTCCTCCACCTTGATCGATCGATTTTTCGACCGCTCTTCTCTGTGATTCTCGTCGGCCTGTGTTTTTTACACGCTGGAAAAATAATCGGAAGAGGTTTTTCGCAAAAGACGCAGGTGCTCTGAGAGTGATGTGAGTGTGTGACTTTTTCCATCAAGAGAACTATATATCGGAGGCTCGATTTTCCTCTCTCGGATCCGAAACCGGTGAGTTTTCCGGTTACACATTTTTTCCACTGAATTAATCTCTACATTTCCCATTATTTGAGAATTTTCAATATTCATTTGATGCCACTTTCCCGTGAAACGTTCGAACAAATTTTATTATTCCCTCGTATCAGTTATTGTTTCCCATATCCTGAATTTATTCTCCTTTTTATCAATTTCATCCGGAATAATGGTGGCTATTCATTTATTACTGGAATAAACTGACAAAATGTAGCTTCTATTAAATAATATTTTAATTGCCCGAGCTCTGCGTTGTAAATTGGCACTGCAGTTTAAAACGCGTGTTATTGCGTTCGCGATTTAATTGAATTTTCGAGTGCGGGGGAGAGTGGGGAGGGGGGGGTGAAGGGGGTGTGCAGGGGATGGTCGTATATCGAGATATTTTGCAAACTGTACTTGTCGAGACAATTAATTACGTTCAACGAGTGGCGAGGAAGATGAGAGCTTTTCGAGCTAGTTCTCTCCTCGTGTCTCTCATTCTCCGTGTCGGAGTATTCAGAGGCTCGCACCAAAACACGTAGCGCCCTCGAGGCAGGCCCTCGCCGCACCACCTGACTCCTTCATTCCGCCTGCATGTACAATCTCTCTATCTCTCTCTCTTTCTCTCGAGCTTCCAGGATTGGCTTCGAATGTTGGCTGGTGCGTTATGAATTAATACGTCACCACCGTCCCCTATACTCGCGCTCATCGCACACACGGCGCACCCCCTTTGAGAGGGCACTTCATTCCTCCGTCTCTTATTGTACAAACATACACGTATCTAGCATACGGCAAAGCTTGTCTTTTCATACGTATTCAAAGCCTCCTCGTTCCACGCGCCCCGTACGTGATTCGACCCAAAATTATGGCCCCTTTGTTTCGAACACACCAACACTAATTTCATTAAATCAAAGTGAATTTGTTTTAATACCCTTCTCTTTCTATACCAATTATCTCGTTTCCAATTCGTCACTGTCGTTCTTCCGTTTTCCTTTTCATAATATTCTTTTCTCTTCATTGTGGTTTATTTGCTATCTTTTTTTTGTGATGATAAAAATGGTAACATAAAAATTGCGGCAATTGTGGAAGAGTCAGATGACAGGATGGCTTTTTTATGTCTTTTTTTCGGAGAGAAGACAGAGGAGAAGGAAGGATGAGGGATAAAAGCTTCGGTATATCCGAAGATTGCGGTTTATCGTCGTTGCAAACTTCATTTTGCGGTGAAAGAAAAAATGTGGGTCAAATGCCTCGGTGAACTTTTCGTATTACATATACTTTTTTCCCTTCTGTTTTAAAATTGGCCATTATATTGCTCGGGGGAATTACTCCAATATAATTTGTAGGCACACCTTCTGGCCAATCGTTTCCCATTATTCGTATGACGGACACTCGTTTCCTCGGTCCATAAAATTGGAAAGCGATCAAAAAGAAAAAAAAATAAAAGCAGCGTTACGACGCGAGCTTATTAGCGCTTAAATTCTTCCGGGCGTTACTTTTTCGCGGAAGGAATGAGAAATAAAAGAGTGTTGCCGAATAAAAGAAGTAGAAAGTAAAAATCGTTGAAAAAGGGAAACGACATTCGTAGCAATTTATCGTTGGGGGAAAAAGAAAATGGGAAAAAGCTCTTGGTGAACGATTTTCTGAGGTTTCCTTCGGGGTTAACCGGTCCTACCTCGGACTTGACCATTGCAAGAATTTGACTGCGGCGGCTAATTGGACGTGGTGCACGGGGGAAGAGGAGGGGACGGGAGGATCTTGAAGCCAGGCAAGCACGAGAGAAGGTAATCATCCAGTGGGGGGGCGCTAATTGGTTAATGCCTGTCATTAACTGCGCCGGGGAATGGAAAGGAGTGAAAAAGAAGGGAGAGAGGAGATAATGGGAAGGAAAAGAGGATTAAAAATAATATCACCGAGTACGAGAACGTCCCTTTCTTCTTCGTCGCTATGTCTCTTTTTATATCTCTTTCTTTTTCTTTCTCTCAATATTCCTTCTTTTTCTCTCCCACGTGTATATGGCGTATTTAAACTGTGGAGTGCGAATCTCCGTCTCGTTCTCGCTTAACTCTCCGTAACTCACTCCCATCGCGAGCTTTTGCTCTCTCATTTTTTTTTCTTTTCGCTCGACGCCTCGTTTTTCTTTTTTCGGCCTCTTAAGAAGAATATCTACTCAATCTACTGCACGGCAAGGGCTCTCGTTACGTTCCACGAAGCGTGCATCTTCTCCGGTCAAATTTTATCACGTTAAACGCGACGACGAGCCTGGCACATTAGCCGAGAAGCAAGTAAGAGTGACGCAAACTTCCTTCGCAATTTTTACCTCTCTCCTGCTCTTCCTGTTCGTTAGCGAGAGCGAAATTGCGCCTGACATATTTTTCTTGACGAGATACTTTGAAGAGAAAACTTCACTCGGTTTCTCAGAAATTGCATCCGATTCGCTAAAGTGACGAGAGAAAGATAATTCAAAAGATTTTCGGATTATTAATTCACATTCGCTTTTAATCCCAGATGAATCCGATTTAACGACCGATCTTCAATTCCTCGAGACGCACACGTATAAATCCGCGCTCCTCCATCCTGTACTTCGTCGGAATTATTGATTCATCAATCGCTGACATGAGCGCTTCGTACACAGCTTTTGTTTATCTGATTTAGAACGGGAAACAAACGAGTGATTTCAAGTTTCAATAATGCAAATTGCATACACGTCTGGCAATCCCGATTGTTACATATGTCCCATCGCGGTTCAATTCGTTCATTCACGATTATTCGATCAACACGGGCTGCAACATTTGCTTATAATTTACCTCTCAATAATTAACTCTATATTACAGGAACCAAAAAATTTTCATTATTTATGTATTAAAATCAACAGCGAAAATGTGCTTGATGCTAAATAAACAGAAATATCAAAAATCTTCATAGGAAAGATTGATTTCGAAATTTTTAGCGTCTACAAAAAAGGGGTGCGCGAGTTATTAACGGGGATCAGATTCTTGACCCCGAAATATGTAATAATGATAAAAATAACATTCCAACTCCCTTTTAATGATGAGTGAGAGAGCGAAGCTTTAGTCGCATGAAGTTGGCTTATGGAGTATCGGGGAAGTGACCCTTGTCGCGCCCTTCAAGCACACTTTGCCTTCCTTCCCTGCTTTGCTTGCCACTTTCTCTTTAGAGTCAGGAAAGAAGGGGAGTAAGAGAGGGCTGAACCGGCAGGTTAAGCATTCCGAGTTGGCTCTGACCTCGCGACACGGAATTCAGCTATTAGGGACGTCGCGCGGTGTGTGCTTTTCGTACAGATGTGACACACGAACGCGGAGGGAGGAAACCGGAAGGGAGAATCGAGGGACCGAATAAAAGTCGCAACTAATATTTCTCTCTTTCATTCTTTACATTTTCCTTCTCGTTCCCTTATCAATGAAGGGAGAGAGAAAGAGAGAGAGAGAGAGAGAGAGAGTGGAAAAAAACAGAGGACAAGCCTAGAATACTGAGATCTGTATAATAATGAAAGGAAAAGGGGAAAAAACACCAGAGGGGTGTTAATGGTGAAACGTGCAAAAGAAGGTTAGCTCGTCCGTATTAGAGAAAATTGCTAAAGAATTGTAAAAATACCGGAAGTCCTGTTTCTTTGTACGTGCGTGCGTGGGTGTGCACGCCGACAGGATCAATAACAATTACCTGAGGTGGATCGATCGTGAGAAAAACCTCGACGCCTCACCTTCCTTCTTACCGCAGACGTGTCTCCCCGACGCCTCGACTGTACACAAAAATTATTTCCAGATATAAAATCTCGCTTTTTCCACCATTTTTCCATCTCTCAGACTTTTTTCCCTCCGTGTCCAGAGTATACGGCTGACAAATCTACAAAAGTTTTCGATCGACAGGAGGAGGTGAGCTGAAAATGTAATTTTCGTTGGGAATCTCGAGAGAGCCAGTTGAAAAAGAGAGTACCGGGAGGAGGATCCGTGTAATATGTTTAGCATGTAAACGGGAAAAGAATGAAAAGAGACGGAAAATGAGAGAGCGCAGTCAGGGAGAGAAACGTTTTAGGATAAAAAGTCGAGGACGTCGACAACGGGGCGTTTATATTCTACACGCTCTATTTCGTCTTCGCTACTCCCAGCACGCGTACGTTTTTCCTCCACGCCCTATTTCGTTCTTTCGCTTGATCGGCCAGGCGCTTTCCGTATCGGTTCGCGTTATACGTTTTAGCGTGACTGCCATATTGCGACTGTACCAGCTGGGCCGTGCGCGACCCGTTTGTGGAGTGAGGATTCGCAAAAGAGGGGCTTCATGTCGCTATCGCGCGGTGCACTTAAAATTTCCATTTAGTCTCGTTGCACACGCAGCAGCTGTTCGATCACGGCATCAGGCCAGAAACATACACTCGGACCGATGAGAGGAAAGCTCTGGGAAACGCTAAATTTTGAATCATTGAAGGGCAAAGCTAGGAGAAAATCGATGCAGCATCATTTTTGAAACTTTAATGCATTTTCGGATAAATTTACCCCAAAATTTTCAGGTTCTATCTGGGCAGCAGTGATCTCGTGGTCCACATGCGAGTTGAGACATTTTTGGAAATAGAAATTAAGGGCACATCCTCCAACACTTAAATCAGAAATATCCTCGCTTTGAGAGAAAAGCTCTGAAAATCGTGAAATTCCGAATAATTGAAGAGCAAGGATAGGGAAAAATGGATTCAGCATGGTTTCTGACATCTTAATACATTTTCATGAAAATTTCAAAACTTACATCCGAACGATTTTTTTCGAGAAGAGCGAAAAATATATTTCATAGTACATTTGATGTTCAGAAAAATGTACTTGAAAATTCGCAACAGTTGGAGAGGGGTTCTATCGCGACAGGAATAATCTCGAGGTTCGTGCCAACTGAGAAATCTTCGGATACAGAAATCGAGGGCCCATCCTCCCGCTCCGCGAGCGAAGATTTTCTCATCGCTGAGAAAGTACGAGGAAGAGATGGAGGACGGTGAATGCACCGCATTCCGGTGCACCGGAGGGTGGAAAAGCTCGATTCGAATTGAAAGAAGAGAACGAAGAAAATAAAGAGGAGAGAGAGCGAAAAATGCGCACCTCTCGCGCGCGTCAATCCTCTCGTCACTTTGGCGCTACGCCATTATCCCTCTCTCGTGAATCCAGAGCGTTAAAAATATTTTTGAGTATATAATGGAAACAGGCCGAGTGTACGAGCTGTATACACGAGAAAATCTTTTTCTTCGCGAGTGCATTTTCAAAAGGCACGATACATAAAACATCTCGCTTTTTGAACAAATCTGATGTCATTTTTTCAAGTCTGAATGTAGTGACTGGTAGAAGTAGCAGAAGTAGGAAAGAGAAGAAAAAAAACGTTTTTTTCTCTCCTCTGTAGGAAAATGTGTAGAATTTATTACGAGTTGGAGAGGCTAAAATTTTTTTTTGTTCTAGTCATCAGGATCGCTTTTTATTTCCTCGTTTATTTTTAATAGACCTCGAAGTATCGCGAATCGTTTCGATGTTTCAAGAGGGCTGTGGTCGTGAATCCGAGCCCGTCGGCCTCCCTCCTCCGTTGCCTGGTAACACCAACCCGCATGAATGCATTCTCCGTGTACTGGCTCCGCGCGCATCGTGCCGTGCATCTCGTTATACCTGAGAAGGCTAGTAGACCCGGCCAAGCTACGGTCAGACTCGGTGATCAGACTCTTTAATATCCATAGAGTTCTCTCGTTTTCGCTCTTATACCTGTTCCCACTTCTCTACTCGAAGAACACAAAGGATTAAGATTATATCGTTCACTGAACGAAATAATTGTACGTTAATTATTCTATCAAGAATTTTAATTATCCAATTAAAAATAAGAGAGTTCAAACAATTATTAATTGGGATAATGAAGCTTGAGCACCTTGTTACCTTTTTTATTTTTATAAACAAAAAACGTACGATGCAACAACTCAAATATAAATTCCTGCAGAGGAGAAGCATTAAGAGTCGTAGAAAAAATTGTAGAACGAGACTCCGCTTGTGCACTTCGTGGTAATATATCTCTCTTGTGTATGAGTGTGCACGAATGCACGTGTAACTGCTATTTCTTATCGTTCGCCAGTTCTCCCGTAGCTTGCAATCTCACACGCCCAAGTACACTTCCGCAATACTTTACTGGCGCTACGTATAACTGTACCGACATTGTTCGAACGTTTCTATATCGACGCGAACCGGTCTCCGAATATTCCTACCGCATCAAGCAGGTGGTTTATTTTTAGGAAGATAATACAAACGAAGATTGAGGGCAAAATGCATTAATGAAAAAAAAATCACTCATTGTATTTTCTAGTCTTAATTTATTTATACTATTATATGTCACATAATGTTAGCTAATCATGATAAATTTTTTTTATTGTACATGGTAAGGAAAATCAGTCCTAAAAAATTAATACTTTCAGGAGCGTTCTGCAGTTGTATAAGATTGTTAATTTATGGGAAATATGACTGTATAGGAAAGGGCCTAGCCTGGAGGCTTTCGGGTGATCTCGGCAGACTGGATGCCCAAATCCCACGTCTCTCTCTCGTCAGGCCGCCACCGGAATGACGGTAGATTTCGTGGACTCGGGTATTCCTAAAACGCCGAGGGCCATGTGGCGCGGTACACACCAGCCTTCTCACCACTTTCGCATCTACACGTATAGCTTCCCGTGTTTCCCTGTACAGGAACCTCTCGGTGCTCGAAAGTTCCCCCTCCGCTCTCTTTCTCTCTCTCTATCTGGCATCTCTTCATCGTTTCATTCGTCCCCTTCGCCACCGTTGTGCTTTATACACCCTTTGCACTTCCACGAAGCTTTTTCTGCGGTCCGCTTTCTGCCAACCCAGAAATTGAGATCCCAACTACAAGATCCCACTGGCGGATAAGTTTGCAAAAGTTTCGCCACTCAGAGCTTCGCCTTCCACGGCCTCGGAGAAATTTCTGCCCGGCAAACGCCGAGGCAAACTCACTCATTCGGGACATCGCTCTCCTGTCTTTTCTTCTCTCCACCTCTCTCTCTTCTTTTCTTCAATATTCCTCTTTTTCTAGCATGCTCCAGTTTACCTGACACTTTCGCCAGAGTTGGCCTATCTTATTTCCCGCGTTGGCAAACTCGCTCTGGAAATTTGTCAAATTATTATATTCCGCCCCGAAAAATTAACCGCGATGTTTGTCTCGTCGAGGTTCGTTTCGTTTCTTCTTCTTCAAACTCTTAAAAAAGATTTTTATCTTTTCCATCTTTTTATTTTCTACGCAAACACCATTTTTTGCTCGTGAATGGAAAATATTATACATACAGATTTTTTTAGTTTCAGCAGACTTTCACGACGATGCTTTCGTATCGATAAACTCGACTAGAAAGTTTGACGAATTACACCTTACTTTCTCAAATAAAATTACACGTGGTGTTTGTCTTTTCGAAAGTCACTTTATTTTGTGCGTACAAAGTCGCAAACGATTTTTTTCCTATGTATTATTTTGTCAGTATACAGAATCCCTTTAGTATATAGAATGTTTTTGCTGCGTATCGAAGAAGGAAAATAACAGATACGAATTTTTGTCGGTCGGAGAGCGGACTCCTTTCTCCGTAAACATGCCGAACTTTGAGGCAACACGTTTTATATTAAAAATTCTGTAGCCACAGAGATCCGGGCAAAAATATTCTAAACTCGCTGGCAACGAAACACTCGGGAGGGAATGGCGAGTTTGAAGTTTCAAACCGATACAAATATATATGGTTCTCATCACCGAGTGCAAAAATATTTTTCGTCGCGCAGGTGATATTGCGAATTCCGTACGGATGCAATGTGAGCGAGCGAATTTCGTATCTACATATCCGTCGAATGTGATGTTGCCCTTTGGCCATCAATCATCATCCCTGACGTCGTTGAGCCGCGACATGAGAAGAGAGACGAAACGAGGAGCTTCGTCGGATGATCGAACGGTTATTATTATTTGACGGACACAATGGAAAGAGGACTTCAATTACTGTCGATCCTGGGAAAAGTTTCGCAACCGTAAACTATGATACTATCGTATAAATATATGTGATATCGTAGATCCCAAAACTGAAATTCACTAAAAATAAAAGTGTATCCTGATCGAGGAGAATTTTTTATTATTTTTCTTTCTTTTATTCTCTTTCTCTTTGTTATCATTTTCCCATCTACATTCGTCCTTCTCCATTCTGTGTCCTTCTCCGCACGGAAGAGAAATGATTTCACCTCTACAGAGAGTTGCGCGTGCGTATTATTATCGGCACTCTTTCCTATCCGTGTACCGCGATGAAATGGCTACACATTCGCTGTTAAATTTTCTCTCCTCTGACCGGCACTTTCGACCCCGCGCGGCTTTAACCTCCGCGGTCACTTTTTTCCCCTCATCTCTTCGATCCCGATTGATTTCCGCACTTTTCCACATGTGATCGCGGCCGAAGAGTACATTTTTTAATTGAGCTATATGCAATGGATAAAATAGCAAACGCACACAATGAGTGGTGCGTGAGTGAAAATTGACAAATTTAATTCCCATCTCGGTTTTTTGTGATTTTTTTTCGTTCGATTATAACTTTTTTGTTACACGTTACGGATGGGATAAAATTTGCCTATGTCGTAAATTGAAGGATGAAATATTACAGGCACTCTCAGGCTCACTAATAATTCCTCGTTCCATTACGCGATCCACCTTGCAGCTATTTTATTCATGTAAAATCGGTATATGCTTATAACCAATTCTCAAACATTTCGAAATTGCGCCGATTTGAAATTTCGAAATTCGAATCCGCGAGTTCATTGCTGAATCATCGGTTAAAAATAAAAATGAAATGCGTCCGAAAGTATAAAAACGCAAAAATTAGTTTGCTACCAATAGCAATTTTATTTTGGCATACAAAAATATCCAGGCTGAGTGAAAGGTACGAGATATATTCGATAATACCCCGGAACGATGAAGGGAATAACAAGACCAGAATTTTCGTGGACTCGTGAAAAATTCTATCCGGTGAAAATGACGGGAAGGGAAAAAGTAAAAAAAACGATTGGAGGGTAAACGAATACCGAGTCGCATTTCGGTGGCGTCGTAATTGCAATTATTGCGAGCGTTCGAGCGCGCTTCACAAGAAAGATTCGAAACCCCCTCGTCCTGTTTTTTTTCCCAACAATGTTTTTTTAAAGGTGCTCCGATAGGCGACGATATTAATTCATTTCGCAAATGCCACAACGTCCCCGAGACTCTCGCGGGGAACTTTGATAACGGAATTCCGGGTTCGGAGCTATACGCTCGTACCTCTCTCGGCTGAAAATCACCGCAAGGAAAGGGGACGCCCTTTTCAACAGAGAAAATCTGTGAGTCTCGAGCTTGGCACGTTTCCGTCGTTAAATTAAGCCGAACGATTCGACCTCTGCAAGGAAATCCGCCTCGGCCTTCGACAACCTCTTCCAATATATTTTTCCGACCCACAATAACTCTCTTTTTATGTAAAACCTAGTGACATACTTCACCCCGACTGTCAATTTCCCTATTCGAGAATTTTTTTCTGTGTATTTTTTTTCTCTTATATACAAATAAGCAATCATATGCCAGTTCTTGCCATATAACAGCTAGTTTTATGAAGCGCGGGGAACAAATAAGTAAAAAAAGATGATCTACAAGTGGCGAAACGAGTTCTCTTATTCGCTGGGATCCTTCAAACAAAACGAAACGAAACTCCTTTTGTCGGGTACGAGCAAACACAGAAAAAGGTCGAATGATAATCGGCTCGAGTTTAATCAGCAGAATCGTCGTTTGCCCAACCTCCGGCAATCACTCGAACTTTTTCGCCAACTTCTTTATTTTCTTCCTTCTTCCATTCATTCTCTCAATCTCGTCCCTCCCCTCCCGCCCGCTCATCCTCTTCTTTATCCTCTTCAAATATTGACTCAAGCCCTCGTTGTTGTACGGGGAGTCGACCTTCGAATACTTCAAGAGTTTATCGACTCGAAAGCTTCGGCGAAGCTTTTCTCACAGACATTGCCGCTCGACTTGTTCCTATTTTCTCCTCTCGAGCGACGGCCCGGACCACGGTTAAAAAGTCTATAAGGAAAAAAATAGGGAAACTTTCTGTCTCAAGGTGCTCGAGAGATCGCGTTTGATCGATGGAAATTATATCGGAGAACCTTTGTGACCCGACAGCCCTTGTTTTTCGACAAATTGACTCGACAAACTTGACTCTTTTCCTCATCTCTCGTATATCCGCAGATTCGATTAAGTGTAAGGGTGCAACATTTTAAAATTTTTACCTAAAGATTATGTCGATTTCGGTTCGAATGAGAAAACCGGAGGGGAAAATAACGAAAGGTCGTCGGAGCACGTTTCTACCTTCTGTCACAGCTTGCCTGTTATTTATGTAGTTAATACCACGCCCGATGTACCGGCGAAGGCTCGACGTTCCTCGGAATCCCCAGTTTCACATCCCTTCTTCCTCGTCGCGTTCCTGCGAGTCTTTCTCATTCGCTCTTTCTTTCTCTTCGCCTGTTTTTTCTCGATCCCCCATCCCACTTGCCGACGCCTTGCCTGAACGTTTTTCCTGGACACTTTATTTCAGACGATGTTGTACCTTCCCATTTTCCTTCTCCATTTCTTTCTACTCCGTGTTGCGCGGCAAAGCCTTTAATTTCTCCTCGAAAGAACTTTCCAGAGAATGAACGGAGAAATAAAATTATCGGTAAAACTTTTGATTTTTTTAAAGAGAAAAGTGACAGGACGATTATTTCATCGATTTTACTTCGAAAGTAACAAGAACGGGGACGATAAATCTGAGAGGAAGATTGACTGCGTGGATGGCTCGGTTGACCCAATAAAATCGATATCGTTGGCTGTCTCGTGATGTCCCAAGCTCTAGTCACCGATATAGGTATACATCCACTTCTATCTTGTTTATATGCACACAGAAGCGGATAGTCGTGAACACAGAGTCGTAGTTTGGAAAATCTCCGGCAGAGTCCTTGTTAACATCATCAGGGCCCGCGCGATTTTTAGGCGATCGAGTTCCACGGGCGAGCACACGCGAGAAAAAGCGCACATGAAGAAATTCGTATCGGGAAATGCTGCGCGTTCCTGTGGGTGACGGGCTCTACCAGAAAAATCATGATTTAAACGATCTCTCCGTCTCGCTCTTATTCCCATTCCTGTTTAGAATTCTCTACTCCGACACTGAAACGCGTATCGATATATAGTTACTAAATTCGAAACATCCCTTTATCTCGCCCTTCATTTATCGTGTGCTGAATACTCGTCAAAAATCGGAGCTTTTATTATTTGCCGAATCATCTCTCAAACGAGAAAAATATAGAATTTTTTTCCACCTTCGATTTATCTGAAAGGCCTTTATTATAATTTCACAATTAATGATTCCCATCCTGCAGAGGATCGTTGTATTTTTATTTGTGATTAATGATTTTCGTAATGAAAATTTTGCGTCAGTCCGAAGTAGACTTTGGTTTACTCGCCGAGGGCTCAATTTTTTCGCGAGCTTGATATATATTGCAGAGCCCGCAATACAGAAAACAATCATTCGCTATCCTGCCAGAAACATCGAGAATCGCGTGTACTCGCGCACAGAGTATTATATTTTCTATACACATGTGTGTAGAAAAATAAAAATGGTGGTGGCGAGGCCGAACGGTATCGTATGAGAAACAATGAGCGATAAATCCCAGTTCGTGTCGATATACCAAAAGCTCGATCGTTTGTTTGGCTGTCGCGCTTTCTCCATTTCGCTATTTCACTTCACCAACGTCATGCGAGGTATTGAAAGACCACCCGACGGAGGGAAAAAAATATTAGCCCATGCCCCGTGTCATTGCCCGACGAATTTCGTGGTTCGGAAAACAAAACAATATACACCAAAGGAAAAAAAAAACAATCGATTGATTTTTCGGCCGCACGCGAATAGCTCTCGGAATATACGTTTGCCTTTTCTTTGCTTATTTCGCATACCCTCTTATCGAAATTTATTCAGGCGGAGAAACGATAAAGCCAATCACTTATCCATCAAAAAGATTGATTCAAAAAAAAACTGCGAGGAAAAATCCCTCTCAGAGTTCAGAAGAAAAAATTACTTTTTAATTTACAAAAAAATGGTACACAAAGCTTTACGAGTAATCTTCAGGGCTGTAGCATTCTTTCGCTTTTGATATCTCTCGGAATGATAGAGCGTCGATAACTTTATACGTATTTTAATCCGGGGTATTGGGCTAGTCGTGTATTTCCGGATAAATGTGTATTTACATCACCACCCTCTAGATTTCCACGTGATTCACCCTCGTCTCATCAGGGGATTATCGGAGTAAATGTGCACGCAGCTGGGGGCTCAGCAAAGGGGAGGGAAAAGAAGGGAGAAGGCAGAGAGAGAGAGAGGTAGTTTTCGCGCCAATATCGCGTTACCTCTTTTACGCGAAGGTTGTTCCTCGAGCTTTCCACCTTCATGCACGATTCCGCTCTGTAATTATAATCAAACTCTTACTAATAGATAGGCAAGGGCCCATACAGTGTAAACTATATATATCCGCGAGGGTATAACAGCGCTCGACGCTAACGAACTCGAATGGAGCGTTGAATTAAATGCTACTTAGCAGCCGAATCCACCTCCTACCTCACACCCTTCCCTCGCGGCGCTCAGGATCAGGAACGTTTTCGCTACTCTCGATCGTCCTTCGCTTCGATCCTACCGTTTTTCCTCCTTGACATTCCTCCTCGTTGTTCAGAGCTTCTCTAACACGCCTCTTCCGCCCTCTGCCCTATTTTCCAGATGAAAATGTTCCCCGTGGTGTGTGTCTCCCTCAAAAGCCCCAGGAAGACGTTTACACACGTACTCCATGGACTAGCTTTTCCCTTCCCTGTCACTAACCCTAGCGGACGGGCAACTACGTGTTCAGAGTCGCCAAACTACACCAATTTAACCGAAAATTCCTGTTACTTTGATAACGCGTTGATCTGAAGTGAGAAATTAACGCTTTCACTCTCAAGACTCCATCGTGACTCGCATTTTCTTGGAATTAGTGATTTTTCAAGGACAAATTTTAGGAGTACAGTCAACTTCCAAAATTAGTATTTTTTACATTTTGTAAATAGTTGAAAAAAATTTCTAATCATATTGTTGGTAATTGTTTAGTGCAGTTCTCTCTTCTCCAATTTGGTTGGGGGGTGGGGGAAGTCGTTGGCGGGAATTCTCCTACCATCCCCCTTTAGCCGTTCGCGTAACTCGGCCCCCACTCCAAAAATATCATCGGCTAAAATTTTAAATTTACCCACAATTAAAAATGACCAAAGGCATGGGGGAGATTCGTTGGAAAATAGTTTGAATAAACATATCAGATAAAGAGAAAGGAGCTAAAAAAGTAACAGCCTCATGCACCAAATCCCCCCCATGCACCCAACACAACTCGACCCAAATTTTCCGAAATCCCGGAACCCATCCAGATCTTGAAAATTTGTAGGGGTTTCCCCCTGTTAGTCGTTCACCCCCCCCCCTAGGATATTGAAAGTCAAGTTTTCAATATGTTGATACTGAAAAAGTAACCTCACGCCCTGGAGGAGGTTAGGGGTGAGAGGAATTATAGTTTTTGACCCTCTGAATGCAATGCTAAAAAGAAATTGCTGTGGTCAACCCCCCCTCACCCCTCGCAAAGACATCCAGATTTGAAATTGACAAAAGGCGAGGGGGAGATTCGATGGAAAATGATTCGAATAATCATATCAGATAGGACCCATCTCTCTTCTCTGCGAGCTGTCGAAGATACTGGAGCGGATCGTTAGCGACGATATGACAAGGTTTTTGGCACGCACTGGGCAGGGAGATGCCATACAGATTGGGTTCGTCAAAGGCGGTTCGACTCAAGCAGCCCTGATTAAGATTTTTGACTCTGTCCGCCATGCTATTGGTCGTCGCGAGGTTACGATCCTCATATTGTTTGACTTCTCGAAGGCGTTTGACACTGTCGATCACGCTCGCTTGTTTACGAAGTTACAGTCGCTCAACTTCTCTGGTTCTGTTCTCCGCTGGTTTTGGTCGTACCTGACAGGTAGAACCCAAGCGGTTCGTACACACTTGGGTACCTCACCATGGACCTCTGTCACCTCTGGCGTTCCTCAGGGTTCTGTGCTTGGTCTGGCCTTCTTTACCATCTATGCCACGGACATCACCAACGTGATTGGTCACTGCACTATTGTCAAATACGCGGATGACCTGCAAATATTTGCTCATTGCCAGCCCAGTGCTATCACCATCTGTGTGGATCTCATCAACAGAGACTTTGCGGCCGTCTGTGCTTGGGCTGACTCTAATCGCCTCCGTTTGAACGGCGCCAAGACGTAAGCAATAATCCTGGGTTCAGCTCGATTCGTCAAACGCATGTCAACCTCGCCCCCACCGCATATTATAGTCGATGGCATTCAGATTCCGTATGCCTATGGAGTCAAGACCTTAGGCATCCTGGTCACTTCCACTCTCAGCTGGGGGCCCCAGGTCACGGAGACGTGCAGTCGCATCTACAGATCTCTGTACAGGCTCCGCTCTCGGCAAGATGCGCTCTCAACTTTCTTGCGACAATCACTTGTCTCGGCTCTCAACGTCATGGTAGACATTACCAAGGTTGAGGATCTGCGACTGCAACGTGCGCTGAACGTGTGTGTCAGATTTATCTCCGGCGTCAGGAAATATGAGCACATTCCTCCGTATTACGATCGTCTTCGCTGGCTTGGCGTTGCCCAACGTCGTCTCTATTTTCTTGGGCTTTTTACTTACTGAGCGAATAAATATGGTTTACCACCTTCTCCTTTGCCAATCAGCTTAAGCTGCGCTCGGCAGTATGTGCTTGCACCTCAACTTTGCGCAGTGTCCAGCGAGTGCTCGACTTTGCAGTTCCCTTTGAGAGTACGACCACTCTTTAACTCTACTGCTTTTTCTGCCATCCGATTCTGGAATGCGCTCCCAGAACCCATCCGTAGCGCTGGGTCGGACTCCAGCTTCAAGCGTGCCCTGTTCACTCATGTCTTTAATAGTGAGTCTGTCTGAGTCTTCAACTCAATTCGTACTTTTTGAGCACAGCTAGTTCTCTCTTTTTCTTCATATTCTCACTAACCTCACTATGCCACCTAATTGTGTTCGCTTATATGCATCTTGTTATTCGATTTCTCTCTATGATCTGAGTTTTCTCAATCTCGATGTAACAATTATTGTAATTAATCATAAGTTTTACCTCGATTGTACCTCTTTTGTACCCACGAGCTTGTCTCTTGTTCAGTGCGACCCCTCAATAGGTCCTCCAAAGCCGCCAAGGGGAAGAGTTTTTCTGAGAATTCGGTACGCCACCAGGCGGGCGCTCCGTGACGACTAGCTTGTTCTGTCTCTCTCTTTCTTTTCAGCGTACGAACCGCGCTATAGGTTCCGCCGCTCGAACGATTGTTTCGGTGCGCAGCTGGCGTATGTTTACAATTGAACTGCATTAAAAAATCAGAAAAACGCAAAGTATTATTTCGCTTTTCGTATATCTTTCTTTGAAACTAGCGAAGAACTGTGCTTATTATGTCTCTGTAGGGCAATTCTCTAACTCGTTATGGCATAATGTTACGATAACGATACAAGATTTACACGGGGTTCGGTATATAACGACGAAATTTTCGTCGTTAAGTGCCCTTAACGAGTTAGAGAATCTCACTACTGACACGGTTTGTAAAAACTATATTTAACAGTCTATTTTATTTTTTTAATTGCATATTGTTTCGTTTTCTTTATATATGTAGAAGACAGTATGGAACATTCCTCAGAAGCTTCATCTTCGAAAGAAGAATTTAGTTTTGAGCACATTTGATCTCCGATTAACTTCAGCTACGAAAATGTTCCGCTCCCAGTAGAAAATATCTAAAAAAAAACTTTTTTAAATAGTAAAAAAGTACGCCAAGTAATGAAAGAGTTGTTACAAAAATTATATGAAATCATTTCGTAACCAAGTAAAAAAATATAAAAAAGTTTTGCATCGATTCAACATTAAAAAATTTGTTGTACGAGTAGATTTATTTCCATACATTAATTGGAAACTCTTCTTCGAGCGAGTGAATTTACCCATACACGCCAATTTTCAATTGTCGAATCCATGCAAAAAATTTTTATATTTTTTTCACTTGGTTACGAAATGATTTCATATAATTTTTATAACAACTCTTTCATTACTTGGCGTAC
>JAPYYX010001751.1:0-21445 GCA_030522605.1 Cremastinae sp. B BG-2022a
CTCCTACTTGGAGAGAATTCTTTTTAGGTGTCTACGAACCTATTTTTCAGAGTATAAAGTCAAAAATAAATTATTCGATTTTTTTGACCCACCCTAGTGTGCAGTGCATATTCCAGTTGTACGGACATTTGCGTGATAAATGTGCGTTTGCTCGTGACATCCTTAATGCCGGTCTCTCGTCGGCAGTCTCCTCTTCCTCTCCCCTTCTCGTCCGCTCAACAAACTCACTCGGCTCCGGTTGGACCAAATTTTACGCCATTCCAGCCCTTCCAATGATTAACTTCGCGTTATCGCGATTTTGCCTTTTTCTGTTTTTATCTGTCTCACTCTTTTACTTTTTTTTGTATAACTTTTTCGTCAACTCTGCTGGAGTCAGCGGCGGAATTCGTTGCTTTATTTCTCGGAGTTTTTTTTGTTAATTTTAAAAGTGTAATAATAATTTAAGTGTTTTTTAGGGAAAATGTGACAGAATTTTTGAATTTAGATCTAAGCTAACATAAATTTTCCTTAACTTTTTCGAAATTTGATTTTCAGCAATTTTAGCTAACTCGCGATTTATAAAGGGTTTTTCGCCATACATTGAGTACGAAGGGGGTCATTCTCTTCTGCTCACTACCACATCTACAATTATCAATTTAAAAATCTGAAAAAATTCGTGAGTTCTCCTTAGAATGTACTTTTAAAGGACAAATAGGAATATTTTCGATATTGTAATTTTTAATATATTTTTTTTAACAAATACCAAGTAGAAATTTCGGCTAGTAGTTTTTACACGATCAGATTTGACTCCCCTTCATAATTTGACGTTAATTATTTCATCATTATTGTCCCAATATCAAAAACTTAAAAATTTGATCGAAATTCGTCAATTTCATCAAATATTGAACGTTACAGTGAATAATTAAGAACTCAAGTCCAAGTTTGTAACAAACTGCTGATATTTATAGACATCTGCGTGTAAGCTCCCATGTCCCGGTACACACGATCAGGAGCCTCGAAAACTCAACGCAGATTTCAAATTGCTTTGTTCCACTAGCGAGATTACATACGCCCACGAGATGAGCACAATTCTCGCCTCCTTTCTTGCCTTTTTCGCTCCTCTCTCGCTGCGTGGTCTCCTGTTTTCCTCCCGTACAGCCTGAATATTCATGCTTTTCGCAAGTTGATACACCAAACCCTAGATACAGAGACGCGTATCACCGCCCATGAATATTGAAGATCTTTGTCAGTGTTGCTCTCTCTATTTCGCTCGATATTATCGCGATATACCGCCCTCTAATTTCGTATCAACATCATGGGAGCGTTGCCCTCTACTCTTATCAACAAATTTTCCTGATTTTACTCTAAATACGAATACGTACTATGCTTTTATGTACACAACAATACAAATGCGTTCGAAAATTATTTTTGATTAAATTTTTATTTATTTTAGGATAAAAAATGAACACTTTTGCGCACATCGGGTCGAGGGCTCTTGAATTTTTATCTCGCGGAGGAGTGACTCTTTTTTCGCGAGAGCACATTTCCGAAACGTTGATGACACGCGGGTGGAAAAAGTGTTTCATTCAGCTCCGAGGGTTAGGAGGCCAAATAACGAGCGAGAAAACTGAAGGAGACGCAATTATGAGGCCGACCCGACTTTCCTCATCAGCCTCAGATGAAAAGTATTCCTGCACCATTTCGTGAAATATATTCACTATGAATTCTTGCGATGGGTTTGAACATTTTGTTGAAAAAATTATTATGCACATTAGGATTTTTGAATATAATTTTTCCAATAAATTGACTAAATTATATTTTAAACGTATAGCAAAATGCCCAATAAATCTTTCAATCTTGTAGTCCCTTTTTACACAAGTTAAACGTGTAAATTTGGAAATTTACATGCAAATTGTGCTTAAAATTATTCACAAAATGCAAATAAATTTGAGAAAAACACACATATCTGTGTTTTTAACAAATCGTGAAAATTTTACTCACACAAACGAGTCAAAATATACTTTTTTAATATAAAATACTAAAAATATTATTACTAAAAATTATACTAAAAATATTATTTTTTAATATAAACAAATAAAATTTTTTTTTCTACATTTCAGAATGAAAATCTTCGAGTTTTCTCGAAATTTTCCACATATTCTTGAAGTCGGTGCTCCGATCTTCTTCGAATTCGGGACGTAAAAGTAGAAGTGTCCCAAACTGAAAGTGTGATCTTGGGTCGAGCGAGAAAGTCAGGTATCAGGAAAAAAGGAAGAAAAAAAGAAAAATATGTATAATCCGGTAGCATTTCGTCGAGAGGCTGGACACGTAGGCCTTGAAAAGCCAACGTGTACGTGAGTGTCGAGGAAAGAAAAAAAAACGTACTCTGTATAAAAGCGCTCGTAGACATTCGGAAGGAAAAGCTTCGAGATAAAAAGTATATGAAAGTACGCACTCTCTTGAGTGCGATTTTCCCATAAACTCTTACATTAGCAACTTTTCGAGTAAAACGAACCATAATTGGAAAAAAAAGTGAGCTCTCGCTTTTCGAAAATGGACTCGAAATTTTCCGGCGCTTTGGAAAATCGCAACTTTGAGAAGGAATAAATCTGGATGAACGAAAACAGGAAATAGTCGGTTTATATCGCGAGTGAATGGAGATCTTGCATCGGGTCGCGAGGACAAAAGAAGGCGAGAAAAACAAACTGGGGCATTTTATCGAAACAGAATGTATTCTTTACGAATTGGAGAGAGAAAAGGAGGAAAATTCTCGCTCTCGAAAAATACGTACGTGACTTATATTTATACACGCTCTTGCGCCAATGACGAACGGAGAGGGAAAGAGAATTTTGGAATATCCTCGAAATTTATTCGCGATATATCTTACCGGAGAATACATTCGGTTGAAAATAAATTGACAGAGTTTTGACGATCGCAAAGTAAATGAAGGGACGAGGGGGGTGGCGCGATAAAAAAAATACATTCCCGATAAAGTTTTTGTTGTCCGGGCTTTCCCTTTCATAAATAAATTTTTATATTTACGTCTTGTTTGTGTACATGTCCGCTCTTGGGTTTATACATACATGTATATATTTCTTAAAATATTACCTTCACTTTGCAGCGCACTTGAAACGCAATTTCCTTCCAGAATTCGGAGGTAACAAATATTCCATAAGCCCGCTAACACAGAGATATTTTGACGGAAGCTCCTTTTCCTCCACAAAAGCGTATCAACTCGAGAAAATAACTTGAAAATCGATAAACTTTGTATCTCTCCATATATTACATTCGCGCACCGAGCGCATAAGGATTTGAAACATTTTCGATTCCCGTACTCGAGATCGTCTACCAAACGACCACTTCAGTTTTCCGGAAAATTATAAAAAAAATCGTAAATCCCGAACAAATAGAACGAGAGGAAATCATTTTGGTTTTACACAATTTATGAATTTCGAGAGTCGGAAGAAAATGCTCGAGAGACAAAAAAAGTCAAAAGTTTCCTTATTTCAATGATTTCAAAAGGGCTCAATGATTCCTGGACCCGAGATCGCGAATACCCAAAGCATCTTTCGTGGGTATATATATCGAGATTTTCGATAAAAGCATCTCGCCTTCGATATCGTCTATGTATATACACGTAACAAGGTAAGAGAGCATTATCGAGAATCTATCAGCGTGCAAGATCTTTTGCAAGTATTTCAGGCCAGAAATGTACGTTCCTCCGGCTTTTATACGCGTATACACGTTTAGAACAACCTTTGTGGATGAAGACCGGAATGGCGCACCGGGAGAGCGGCTCGAGGTACATATAGGACCCTTCTGCATCTCCCTATCTCCTCTCATAGTCTTCACTAGGATATAATAGCCCCGAGATATGTAAATACATATATATACGTAAAGCACGAATGCGAGCACCGAAGATATGAAGAGCGTTAGGCTCTTTTCTCGAAGCTCGTCGGAATTCCCTTACGGAATGCCGTGCATTAATTGTCCATTGTTTTCAGAGAGCCCTTCCAAGAATCTCGCCGATGGCAGTCACTAGGATTTCGTTCCGGTCGCAAAAAAAAGCCAATAAGAGGCTGACGATCGCTTCAAGAAAAATGAACGAGATGAAAAACGAATCGGAGCAAGAAATCAAATTCTTGAAGAAAAATAGAACGAAAATTTTTCAATTCTTTGATGTAAATATTATTAAATATCTTTAATGCATTTTTACATGTTACAGGATTATGGAATTTTGGAAATTTCGAAACTTCATAAATATTTATGGAAGGATGACCGCCACAAATTTCTTTTTGTATTATGCTCAAAAATCATGCACTGTCATTTCATCCCCCAACCCCGTTTGGAGGATGCTATCTCGATATTTATCAAAGTATTTCTTCGAGAATATTGTCTAGAGCGAATTCTCGGTATCGAAAGATTTATATAAGATCATTTTTTTGAAAAATTCACGATAGAATTTTCAATAAGATGATATATTTGGGAAGAATCTATTTTTTCGAATTTCTTCGTCCCTTGTCTTTTTTCAATCATTATATTTCTGAAATTTTGCAAGAAATCAAATTCTTGAAGAAAAATAGAACGAAATTTTTAATTCTTCGATAAAAGATTATTAAATATCTTTAATGCATTCTTACATGTTCCAGGATCATGGAATTTTGAAAATTTTGAAACTTCATAACTGTTCATGAAAGGGTGACCGCCACAAATTTCTTTTTGCATTATGCTCAAAAATCATGCACTGTCACTTCATCCCCCAACCCCGTTTGGAGGGTGCTATCTCGATATTTATCAAAGTATTTCCTCGAGAATATTGTCTAGAGCGAATTCTCGGTATCGAAAGATGTCTATAAGATCATTTTTTTGCGAAATTCACGTTAGAATTTTCAATAAGATGAAATATTTGGGAAGAATCTATTGTTTTTTGGAATTTCTTCATCCCTCGCCTTTTTTCAATCATTATAATTCGATCCGTCCTCATTCTCTTTTATACTTGAGGAATGTCCTATATACGTTTCCCTATATATATGCGTGTGTAAATGTGTATACGCATATATATGAAGGAAGGTTGTCGGCATTGTCCATTCTTTATTGTGTTCCGCCTTCATCGAATTTCCCTATCCCCTTCATCGCCTTCGAGCGTAATAAAGCACAAATCCCGTGGACGAGAAAATCGCCAGCTCTTGCGGTGATAGGCACACGGCATCGGGATTTTTTTCTCTCCGTCTCTCACCCTTTGTCACTATATTTCCTCCTCTTTTTGCTCTCTCACAATTTTTCTCTGCACACGTTCGACGGGAACGAGTGTCGGACGCGGAGGACCTCGCTGAAGTGGTACGCGGCTCAAAATTGGAAATGACTCTCCGACGAGAGCTTTCTTCGACGCCTCGCGTGAAAGCTTTTCTCTCTTCCTCTCCCACCCTTGGTACGTACAGGGATTCGCGCGCTCTTGCACACAAACCGGCGAATTTGCGAACAAAGCGGGTCACAAACGTAGAATTCGCACACGAGAGCAAGGAAATCGAGGACGCGCGAATTCTAGAGACGAACAGCCAAAAGCCTTCACGACTCGCGCTTTGACGTCTTCAATGAACGCTTTACAAATAATTTTCCCATGTATGCGTATTAGGAATACCGCATTTGAAATTTTGGATGCTAAAATCCATTCTTAATTTATGATTTTCTTCCTTAGGTATAAAAATGTTTATGTTAATAATAGTTGTATATTTTGATATTTAAAATTACTTCACCAAAAGTTTGATTTAATTTGAAAATTTCGAAAAAAAGTTGGCGAAAACTATTTTTTACGATGTACCCAATAATTTTCCCACGTATGCGTATTAATATGATTTTCTTTCTTACATATAAAAATGTTGATTTATGTTAATAATAGTTGTATATTTTGATATTTAAAATTGCTTCACCAAAAGTTTAATTTAATTTAAAAATTTCAAAAAAAATATTGAAGAAAACTATTTTTTACGATGTATCCGAGCGTAGCAAATATTTAGAGAAGAGTTTACGCGAATCGGTGATAATCGTAATACGCCGAGGCTGGGAGGAAAATTTCGTACTTTGAAAATGAGGAGGGAGAGTCGTGTGAATCTATGAATTTAGCGCTCGTTGCGAGTACATTAAATGCACCATGTAAGATATACAGAAAATTGTGTTTTGCGCGCTTGCTACGCACTAATACGCAGACATTAGGGATTGTGGTTCTGGCGAGAGGAAAGTGTATGGAGAATCATACGAAATGGGCTCGAATAAGGGAAGGAAAAAGGGGTGGATGGGGAGGGAGTCGGAATCCTCTTCCTTCTCCTCTTTCTCTTGCAAAATCTCCATGCGTTCGGATTTCCTACTCGTATATACGGCACACCACGAAATTCATGCTCGGGTAATCCGAGATCTCACATCCTCGGGAACGCAGCATTAGGCATGTTCCGTACGCTGAAACCTATGACCCGGTGCTACCATTGTTACGAAATTTTATACCACCAATTTATCCCCTCTCGGGCACGAAATTTTTCAAAAATCCTCAATTTCCATCTGTTCTCGTATTTCATCAGTATCATGCGTCACGGCAGATACTCGAGGCAAATTTGTACTTGATATCAAACAAGGGATTTCAAGTATTTATAAAATAAAAAATTTTGAATATTTTCACTTTTCAATTAATATTACAAATTTTCCACAACACATGACATCGTTTTTCTTTTAAAACTCCAAAGATTAGAGAAGGGTGCAGTAAAAATTAAGAACGTAGAAATGAGTTACAGAAAAACGGAAAATCGTAGGGAAAGGTACGGATGGTCGAAAAATGTGCGATGAGACCAGATGAAGTACAACGAGCGAACCGAGAAGACGTACAGTCACTCTTGTAATACCACTGTATCGCTTATATTTTTATACGTTCTTAATAATTAAATAGTAAAAACACAGTCACATCTCGATTCATCTGTTAACCTTTCAGCATGAATTAATCCCTTATTAATTCTACTCTACACAAATTTAATTTAAAAGTTTTGTTTTTGAAATAAATTTTTATTATTTTGAATGGATTATTGTACGTTTGTTAGATTCCATGTTTTTTATCCATACATGAATGATTTAACTTATTTTCATTATTTTCGTACTCGATATCAAGCAAGGGCCTTCATTCAAGTATTTATAAAATAAAAAATGTTGAATATTTTCACTTTTAAATTAAAAATTATAAATTTATTTAAAAGTTTTGTTTAAGAAATTCATTTTTATTACTTTGAATGGATTATTGTATATCGTTTGTTAGATTCCATGTTTTTTATCCATACATGAATGATTTAACTTATTTTCATTATTTCTTTTGAAATAAAAATTTTTGATAAATTGCTTCATCGAGTCTTTTGAAGCTCGCAAATATTTCTCGTTACTTCAAACGCTTTTCACCGCAACGTTCAATGAATGGAATCCATCTATAGATTTTTTTACAATCCCATCTATATCACCAGAGTATTCATATTTCGTTTTTAATCACCATTATTGTATTTAAATTCGCGGAATAAACCGAGAGAATTTGCTTTCACGTAGTTACAAGAGAACAGTAGTATTTGTATAATATTCGAGTTTTACTGTTATCGGTGCTATTATATTCAGGTTTTATCGACAGAAAATCTCATTTTCACAAAAATTCATCGAATCAAATTTTTTCATGAATAAAATATTGTTCAAAATTAAAAACTTTTTGAAATTAAATTCAATAAAACGCGAATTCATCTTGGGATTTTAGGGAAAGTAATTAGACGTTTTTTTCTTTAAAAAATAAAAAGTAAAAATAAAAGTTTTGGGTCACCGCACATATTAATCGACGTTTGACGATATTGACAGAGCCAGCAAGAAATTGTTTAACATTCCGGTGAAACTTGGACATACTGAAACTTCATTGAAATCAAAGAGAGTCGTAATAGAATCCATTCAGATTGTTGGAAAGCACATTTCTGTTTGAGAACCAAAGGCATCAAGGACTTAACTGTGGAACACGAAATTAATTTCGTGGATCCTCAAACACGTGCACTCAGCATTGAAAATATTGAGCGAGTAAAGAGATTTGCGAAGTGTATCCAGTGTACGTTCGTAATTCACGTATTAAGTACATTATATTATATATTATCATAAATTTTGCACAATATTTCGATTCTTTTCGCAATTCTTAAATAAATACCAAACAGATAAAAACAATGATTTTTTAAAAATGAACTCAATGAAATATTTCTTCAAACATTTTCATACAGAACGCTTAACCTTTTGCGTTAAACTTACCAAAACGTTTAAAACGTTTTTTCCTCATTTCATTCCACGAGTGAAAAAAATAAAAAAAGTTTGAATAAATTTTCTCATCTTAATCACTAATTTTTCTCGCATTAGCCCACAATTTGTGGCCATGCCGAGCCATTTAGTATCCCTCTGCCTTTTCCATTCCATTCTGTTGTTTTCTAATGATAGTGACGTGAAGAGAATAGCCGCAGCTGGTCGCTGGTGAGCGTCAAGTTCTCCAGTGCACTTGAACATAGCGAAAATATCAGAGGCGTGGCTATACCTCGTTGACTCTGGATTTTCTCTCCCCTGCGCCCTGTGTGTCGTCCCTTTTTTCCTCGCCCGCACATCAAAGAGCGAGAGAGCCTGTGGCGGAGCATCAAGTGATAGCGCGGAAGAAATCTCGTTACGCGAGCGTGCATGAAACTCGAGAGTGTGAGCTCTCAAATAATGAGGGGAGGAAGAAAATGCGCGGAATGAGGACGAGAGATTCCCTCGAGTCCTTGCGGTCGCTCCCTCTTTACCAAATGCGACAATGAGCCTGCAATAGAATTTGATTGACCCCGCTACTCAGGCTCCCGGTGCGCGCCACTCGAGATTCACAGATTAAAACCGTACGTTTAATTGAGAGTTTTAAAATAATTTTATTTCATGCGTTTAATTAAAAAAAATTATGTCACGAATTTTTTTTTCTTTTTTTTTCGACAGATTTCGGACGTGTGCGGATACGTAGCAGGACGAAATAAAAGTACGTCAAACACATGGCTACCTATCAAAGAGACTTCCTTCGGCCCTTGGGATGAGGACGGACTCTGTTCAAACTCCCGTTTCTCTGTGCAACTGTTTTGCCTTAAAAAGCTCTTTGTCGTCGCTCGCTACGAGAGTGTTGCAATTACTCCCGCATTGGGGACAATTTCAACACTTTAACGACCACGACTTCAAAGCGCTTTTTTGACCGTACGGTTAAGCGCAATTAAAAAATCAAGGTTCAACACCGAGATACCTTAAAAAGGGGAGTGACGCTATTTTATTTTAGTCCTAAGTAAATTCAGGGTGCTGCAGAGGACTGTAATTTAAATTTTGTCATGATTAAAAAAAAAAATTTTTATATTTTAGAATTATAAAAAAAATTGTTTTAAATTAAACTCATCGCTACGTTTTTAATAATGCAAGGTAGAAATTACGAAAGGTACAGAGTTACAAAAAATTCTAAGATATTAGAAGGAATTGAAGAGAAATTCGTTTGAATGACTCTCATTGCCCGCAATATCCAGAAAACAGTAGTAAAGGCAGAAATGTGCGGCCAAGGATAGCGTGGGTGGTGACCGTACTAAGAGCCCAAGTTTCAAGCTTGCGAGAGAGGGAGACACCCTCGCAGGAGAACGAGATGGATTCTGCACGGTTTCAGTCACCGCCCGGTTCTCGGCGCGCAAGCATTCGTCGAGACATTTTTGTCTTTGATTTTTCGATTTTAACACAACCGATAAATAAAATTCAATGAAATAAAACATTTTTATAAATAAATGATCTGTACCGCAACACTCTCGAATTGCACGTGTGCATGTTTAATAATAAAAAAATTAATACGAATCATTTCGTAAAAAAAAATACAGAGAAACTTTTTTCTTATTTTTTTTCTTCAATTTTCTTCATTTACTCTCGAGAGGTGAAAATTTAATAATTTTCCATTGCATATAATTTTTTATATTTACAAAAAAAAATTGTGCATAAATTTTCATTGACTCGAGAATTTGTTCAAGCAGACATCGAGTGCGAATCTATTCAGTGGGCGTTTATTTGCTTACGAGATCGACTCTCGATTTGAATTTGAAAAGTTCAAACTTTTTATGACAAGGATGGATTTCGGTGACGGTGAAAAGTTCGAGAATCACAAATGACTGAGACCTGCAGTGAGATAAATTCACGTCGTTCTTTCCCATAACAGTTTCGAAGGAAACGAAAAAAAAACACACAACAAAATGATCGAGTCCTGAAATATCGGTGAGTGCCCAGCTCGATCACAAAATAGTTTCGAATCGATGTAATTTTTTTCACACTCTCCCGGCAAGGGGTATAACAGTGCACCGGAGAACAAAAAGTATTGATTAATTAATCAATCATGAAAAAAGTTGCAAAAAAATGTGTACACGCTGCATAGACATATTTCAAGTCAGGAAAATCTCTTATCACGCGATCTTTTAACGTTTTTTGTCCTCTCACCGAGCAGGAAGAGAATGTGACGAACTTTTATGAAATATTACGCGATAGATCGGGCGCGAAACATGCGATAATTCGTTGGAAGATGTTTTATAAAAGTTTCGTGACACGATCTCGTCGTCCATCCATCTTTTTTCTTGAAAGCTGCGATGATACTTATCGACGATAAGAGGAGCAAGTTGAGTATACGATTGAGGATAAAAAAACGAAGCGCGATACGGCCAAGTTTAAAGGAGCAAAAAAAAGGAAAATATGAAAAAATATACGAAAAAAAGCTCATGAACAGGTCGCGTAATAAATCACTTGAATTATCGAGTTTCCGTTATCCTTCGCTTGCACTCTCCTTTCTTTTATCCGCTCTTTTTCATACGACATATACGTCCTTCCAATTTTTACCCCTCTCCGTATTGCTCTTTCTCTTTCTTTCATTCGTCTTATACTTTTCAAACTTTTATTAAACCTCGTGCAATATTTATTGAACCGTTATCGCAAGATTTCTCGTGTCCAACTTTTTAAATCGTTTTCGGCAAAATGTCTTTTTATTGAACAATTTCTTCGCACAGAATCCCAATCGATACTCTCGTTAAAAGTATTCAAATATATTTTTCGTTCATTCAATTTTAATTCTCAATTATGAAAGGTGCCGGGAATAAAACTTACGAACTTGTTCCCCCGTTTTTTTTCTATTTCCCGTCGTCCCATACTCGAGGAACTTCCGAACCTTTTCCCAGATGATAATTTAATAAACTGCGGAAAGTAGCGTGAAATTTTTGCATTCATCAGCGAGGCGCGGCACGTTTTAACGATCCCTAATTGAAATTTTACTTCGTCATTACCAATTATTTAAGCTCTCGAAATTTCATTATTATCCTGCACTTCGGCGCAGTTCATAAAGAAATCTCACAAGAAAAAAAATGTTAAATAATCATTACCTTAAAGAGAGAATCTTAGAAATTTAATTACGTTCTTATTTCCGAACGTCAATTGTGCATACGAATGCATCGTCGTCGGATCTGCCGTTGGTGTAAGCGGGTCTTCGAATTTCCGAACTTGTCCAGAAATTTCATTATTATCCTGCACTTCGGCGCTGTTCATAAAGAAATCTCACAAGAAAAAAAAAATGTTAAATAATCATTAACTTAAAGAGAGAACCTCAGAAATTTAATTACGTTCTTATTTCCGAACGTCAATTGAAATTTCATTATTATGCTGTATACTTCGGCGCACTTCATAAAGAGATCTCACAACATAAAAAAAGTTAAATAATCATTAACTCAAAGAGAAAACGTTGGAAATCTAATTACGTTTTTATTTCCGAACGTCAATTGTGCATACGAATGCATCGTCGTCGGATTTGCCGTTGGTGTAAGCGCGTCTTCGAATTTCCGAACTTGGCCAGAAACTCCATTGTCTTCGAACTAAAGGCATAAATATATATGTGTATATATATGTGTAAGACCAAATATGCACGCGTACAACGAAACGGAACAAGGAGCAAACATTAATTAATTTATCAAGGCGAAAGGAAAGGCACGGGAGGATCGGGGAACGTGCTCATTCGTCTGACAGCATCTTGGAAACTAAACGACAACTATTCAACCGCAGGTCTACGCTGAGACGCCGCACGCAGATATCAAATCACGCGAATTTTGATGCTAAAGTGAAATGAGGGCTGAAAACGTGCAACGCTCGCGAAAACTCGTCGAATATTCACGAAAAGTGGAAAATTTACGCGGGACTTTTCATTCTCGGGCCGAGAGTACATCGCGTAACGTGTTCATTAAATGAGAGATTTACCAGCGTAACGCGGAGGCATAATTTGAAGCTTGATTGTTGTGTATTTATCGTCTGATATTCGATTGGAATCAAACTTTATGGTGAATTCATGGTGTAAATTTGAATAATTTCGGGATCGAGTCAAAAACAATGACAACGATTCCAGGCTCTTTTGTTGTTGTTCTCGATTTCGCTAATAATCAGAATCTCGTTAATGAGGTCAGAGTCGATGGGTTTGATACGAATTTAACAAAGGGAATGTAATCATTACACTCCATAATATCAAAGATCAATTCCTGTTAAAATCAGCGATCATTTTTAGGTTGGTTGATCAGGTATTCACTATAGTCAAATGACAGTCCGTGTAGAAAATTTTCGAAAGTTATATTTTTTACTTTTTGGATCACAGGAAAAATTATTGTTAGAAAATTATAAGGAGAATAATATTTAAGATGAAGTTGATCAATTGACTTCGTCGTCCGCTGATTTTATTCGTGACGTCAACAATTGCAAGAGATTTTCACGTTTTTTTGTATTAAATGTCGTTTTTATCCAAAAATAGTTTGATAACATATTTTTAAGACTAATGAAAGCTTTGATGTTAGTTACGGAGTAGTTATAAGGAGGTAGTTCGTGTAGAAAATTTTCGAAAGTTATTTTTTTACTTTTTGGATCACAGAAAAAAAAAATGGTTACATTTTGACATATTCCACTGAAAATTATTGTTAAAAAATTATAAAGAGAATAATATTTAAGATGAACTTGGTCAATTGACTTTGTCGTCATCGACTCATTTCATTCATGACGACGTCAACAGTTGGGAGATTTTCACACTTTTTCGTATTAAATCTCGTTTTTATCAAAAAATAGTCTGATTACATGCATTTTTAAGACTAATGAAATCTTTGATGGGTAGTTAAGGAGTTAATTGAAAAATTTCAGACCTGTCTAATCCAGAAAAATACTTAACCTTCAATTAAACAAGTATATTTATCCCCACACGCTGTACAAAATTTACCTACTTCAACATTAAATTTCACAAAAAAATTTTTTTTTCAAAACATCCAATTTCATCCAAATTAAAACACATTTCAAATTCAGATATTTATCTAATAACATCGATGTTCGATCAAAACCCATACCTCATTCCACGTATTCTTCTTTAAATAACTATTTTTGATATCATTTATATTTGGTAGCATTTAATTTAGGACGGAAAAAAAACCTTTATTTACATATGCAAATTCTCGAGAGTTTTATACTCCGGACTTTTTCGAGTTTACGCAGTCTCTTTCCTTTTGATACTCTATTTTTGTAGATTTGTAGAGGTGTGTACGCAGTTAAACTGGCGCATCTCTTTATCTTACGGTTCCTCCAGTATATCCCGTCTCTCTCGCTTCTTTCTCTCTTTGCGGAATACTCTCGTAGTTTCTGTACGTGATGGCAACGTTATCTGGGACACTTGTCTCCTGACTCCATAGTCCTTCCAACCCTTCTCGCTCTCTCGCCGCATAGAGCGCTTCCAAATGAAAGAGAGAGACGGAGACGGAAAAGAGCGAGGCGTATACCCGTTTCTGCTCGTACGTCACGAAATTATTCGCGAGAGATCGTTCTTCGCCGGTGAACAAGGTAATATTTCGTTCCTGGAGCTTCAGAGCCCGCAAACTTGTCCCTCTGTCTGTCTTTTTATTCTTCCTCTCATTTCTTTTTTTCCAGCTCTTCAAACACTTTTTTACCCATCGAAGGGCCCTTTCTCCCTTTTCCTCGTCTGTTTATTTTCTTCCTCCGCTTTTTCCTTCTCCTTTCGATCTCGTTCGTTTTTCGGGCGCACTCGCCATTTTACAGTTTCCTCTGTATACACACGCAGTGGCAACCGGACCAGAACGCCACGGGGTTTCTTCCCCTCCTGCTGTTCCCGTTGGGTCGGCCCGCAGGATTTATCACTCGGTGCTCTTCGTGTCCTCGGATGCTTGACAAAAAATTAAAAATACCGAGACAAAATACAGAAAGAAATTAGTACGTATCTGAAACGAGGAAATTTATCAAGTATTCTCATCCATTTTACGAATGATTACAAAATCGCGTTGAAACAAGGAATGAAATACAACTTCACTGTCGTTATTTATTTTTCCTGGAGCAAAAAGTTTGGAATCCACTTTTCCTCCTCGAGGCACGAGTCTAATCGAACCGCAGTGTATATCGTCACTTTGGTTGCAAAACAGGACGGAAGGAAGATAAAAAAAGGAGAGAGAGAGAGACGAAGGGAGAAAAGTTTCTAGTGCTCCATTGAGGAGCCAATGACTGTGGAAAATTCAACGGGGACACCCCGCGGCCATTCTGGCTATGATTTAAAAGTTTCTTCGTTCTTATATCGCGTGTAACATTCCTCTACCTCTTTCTTCGTTTTTTCTCGGACAAACGGACACACACAGGATTTTATATACGTGTGTGTGCATCAAGGCGTGTACATTTTCTACGGTTTTTCTTTTCCTTCGTTTTCCACTTCTTCGGACCTTTTGCTTGTATTCTTCCCAGTTACTTCTCACTTCTTCTTCTTCTTTTCGTACTTCGTTTCTTTCTCGCTGTTATCCATGTATATTCCCCAAGGCATACTAAAAGGTGCCACGATCTCTGTCATTTTTTTCCCTGGCTCCTTTTCCACCGCGACACCGCAGGCTCCGAAGCGCAGGAAAGTTCGTACACACGCGGGCGAAGAAAATGGCCAGTAGCTTAAGGAGAACGTCGTTTCGTGGCCCGAAACACCTCGTATCCTGGTTTGTACTGTACTGCGGAGTGCCCTAACCTCGGAGCAGGATAACTTTTGCGAGAGTAGCATCGAATTTTTCGACTTTTCGAAGTGATTTGGATTTCTGATTACTATTCTAAAAAATTAGCTGCGTCTTCGCATTTATTTTAGAAATTTTTTTAGAAAAAACAAGAGAATCCCATTAGAATTTTTTTAGAAAAAACAAGAGAATTTTAGAAATTTTAGAAAAATTTTAGAAAAAAACGAGAGAATTTTAGAAATTTTAGAAAAAAACAAGAAAGTTTTAGAAATTTTAGAAAAACAAAAGAGAATCACATTACTCTTTGATAGGAAAAAAACAACGTGGTCCTTTTTTTCGTTCAAAAAATCTATTTTTCCAGAGAAAAGGTTGTAGCCAGATTTTTACCGACTGAACCACTTAACATCTTCAATCACAATCATGCACGTGATAATCCAGATTTCGTAGGACTCGGATTTCTCTCTCAAAATCGAATAATTAAACTTGAAAAAATTACCGTATGTTCCTTTCGATCCCAAGAATTTGCCTCTGGTCCAAATTTTCATGGAAATTTTTGTATTAATTTAAAAAAAAATAATTAAAAAAAAATAAACAACGTTCACGTTTTTCGCGAGAGAGCTTTTTTCTGGTTTTTGTTTATTTTTTTATTAATCAGTGAGTAAATTTTCATGAAAATTTGGACCAGAGGCAAATTCTTGGCATCGAAAGGAATATATTGTAATTTTTTCAAGTTCAATTATTCAATTTTGAGAGAGAAATCCGAGTCCTACGAAATCTAGTAACTTTGAGGGTTGCGATTGCTCTTAAGAATTCCCTTCTTTTGGTTACAGACAAATAGCAACACCAAAAAATAACAGAAAAATATGAACAGAGTTCTGATTCGGAATCCCAAAAATTGTTAGCACACTTTCACAGAACTCTCAATGAATTTTGTTTTGTAACAGAAATATCACTTTTGTCCGCATTCATAAAACGCGATGCAGGAGAAAACTTTCGCTAACGCGAAATATCGAATTTCCATTTTGATTTCTCAACACAAAGTTCCCAGTTCGAATTACTTCAGAACATTGTGCAGATGATGATATACAGATACCATATTTTTCATTTTTTTTATTAAAACAAAAATAACGAAAAAATAAGCTTTCTGATTCGAGAACCCAGAAATGTGTTACAGAACTTCGCAGGTTTTTCAATGAATTTTATTTTATAATAGAAATATCACTATTTTTCTCCGTGTGTACAAGACGAGATACCGCGGAGAAACCCTGTTGAGCTTCTCTACTTTTTTCCATTATTTTGATCCGAACAATGTTCCCTCGTTCTCTTCCCTCCTGGCGAATTCTCCGATAAACCGAAAAAACGTATATGAAAAATTTATATACACACATACACAATCTATATAATTTACAAGAGTGAATAAAACAGGAGAATGTGTGTATCGCACAAAATTTCCGTGCGCACCCCTCAGCCGAAACGAGAATGCTATCTTTTTATCTGACCACAACACGACGAAGAAAGTGAAGAGTTTTTTTCATCGGTTGGTAACTTTACTCCCAAAATGTCTCGCTTTTTCCATCCTCCTGGTCCCCAGACTTGTGAAACTGTATTTACGAATTTTCTCGTACTCTCTCGTCGACAATAAAAAGAAAATGTACGACTCGGTCTCTCCCCTCTCCTCCGCGTTATTATATGCCACATGCAAGAGAATAATACATAAGCGTGACATTTTTTTATTCTGTCTCTATATAGATAGAGTCGAGAGAAAAAAATTTGTTCACTCTTTTCGTGGTTCAATGGGCGTTTTTTTTCTCGACGCGACATATCTTGTCACCAGCGACTTCACTTATCTCGTAAAAATGTAATTTTCTCGTGGGAAAGGGAAGATTTGACTCGTCTGCTCCACATTGCCCCGGTCAGACGTATTCAAAGCCTCGTGGAAGCGTAGCAGGTGCTTCAAGATTGAATTTAGAGTTACAACTGATTCGAGAAACGTTTCAATTGTTTCTGTCGACATGAAAGCTCGAGCGACTCGGAGAAAAAATATTTCTCGTCCTTGACAACTTCGAGGTGATTTTTTTCTCTTCGGTCACATCTTTCTTCTTATTGAAGTTCAATATACTTACAAGAAATGTTATAATTGGTTATAGGTTGAAATAATAAAGTTTGATGATACAGGCGTGGGTGGACTCATCGCCGGATTTTCCATTTTCGCGTTTAGAGAGCGCGTGGGCGCACTTTCGTCCTCACTTCAATTACCCAATAACCAATTTCATTTCGAAAAAAAAACATGACGTCAAGGAGTACAAAAGTCTACAATAAAATTTCATCAAACATTAGGTAATGCCAACGCGCGCGAGCTCTTATTTTCATCGTTTTTATAAATTCTTTCTCTCTTTGAATATTTTTATGTTTTCATACTTATCATTTAATCTTCTTAAATTTTTTTACTCTCCATCAATAATGTCCATCAAGCGACTTTCTTGATTTTTTTCTCCTTTCTTTATTTCTTTATAATAATTCTTTTCACCTCTTCTGTATTTCTCACACGATTTTAATACTGATCAATCTTTGACACAGTTGTCAAAATTCTAACCAATTTCAAATAGATTTAAAAATGAAGTTGGTCAAACGAACTCGCGCCATCGCAAGCCAATCAGATTTTCGGAAAAGCGATGACAAAACGACCAAGTTCACGTATCTTCCATCAACTTTATACGAGTGGACTTCAATTACTCAATAACCAATTTCATTTCGAAAAAAAACATGACGTCAAGGAGTACAAAAGTCTACAATAATTTCATCAAACACTTGTTATACAAGGATAATATTCTCGTATTTTTTTTCTCTTCCATTGTACGTTCGAGCGATTCGACAGAGAGAATAATTTTTCACTTTCCTCATATAAGCAAATATTTCCGCGTTTGATAAATCGTACCAGATACGTTACACGGAGGAGTGGCCTCTGTCCAGTAAACTCCATTTTCGTTTGTCGTAAGGACCCGGGGAAAAAAAAGTTCCTCGACGATGGCTGCGAGGTTTTGAGAGAGGAAGAGAGAGACGGAACGAAGGGGTCGCGAGGAGAGGATGGAGGAACGAGAAATAAAGAGAGGAAGGGGCAAAGCGTGCAGTATTATGAGAATAAAAATGGTTTCCTAGCGGTCCGGGGCACGCGGAAGCTCGAATATGGAAACGGATACCACGAGGACTTGTTTCTGACGCTCATGTATAGCCATATTCTTCCTGGCTTTTCCTCTGCGAGGTCCCAACCCCGTCCACTCCACAGTCACCCGGTCACGAAAACTTCTTTTTCTCTCTCTCTTTCTCTCTCTTTCTCTTTTTCTCTCTCTTTCTCTTTGTCTCTCTCTCTTTCTCTGTTGATCTCTCTCTCTCTTCCTTTCATCCCAACTCGGAGCTTTTTTCTCTCTTCCTGGCGCTCTGTGATTCTTGCCGGTTCCCCGCTCGCGAAAATAAAATATCCCCGCTCTCGTATCATTCCCCGTCGAAATATCAAGATCTATGAAAATAAGCGAGCGTCGTAAAGTCTCTCGGTTTCGACAACTATTTTTTTTTCTTCAAATCTTCCTCTGCTGTTATAGTTTGCATGTATTTTTGGTAACGGTTGTCAAAGTTCGTCGTTTGGATAAAATTTTGGATTTCGTGTCAGGGTTTATTACCACGTTTCTATTTTTTAAAGAATAATCGTTTACTCGAAGTTTTGGGGAGGAAGTTGTAATTATTTCGATCGTACACGTTTTTTTTACGGGGATTCGTTATCGAAAATTTCTGCCACAGATTCGCGTTTTTTTTTTCAACCGCCAGGGGCTGAAATTCGTTTTTCGACGTTTTGGCGAGTGCGGAGTAGAACCAATTGTAGGGAGCAATTTTAGCCCGTCCAGAGGGTGTTTCTAATTTTCTCTCGTATTTTTCGAGGTTTACCTTCGTGGAAGCCATCAGCAAAAGGGCGACTTTGAAACAACGATATTCTTCTCTATTTCGAAAATTTTATATATAGAAATTTGTATATTATACGATAAACACCAAACCTTTTAATCTTTCCACGTTTTTTTTCATTTTTTTTATTTTTCCAATTTTCCACTTTTCTGCCTTCGCTCCGACCTCGACGTTTTTTTTTCACTCCTTTTCCCAGAACGAAATTATTATTTCGTTCACTGTAACCCTAATGGCTTTTGCCCCGCGATATTCGAGACTCCTGCGAATCGCTTTCCAAGAAATTTCTCGCGACTCGCGAGAGATTTTTATATTTTCTCGTCGAAGTTCGAGAGCTCAAAGATGCGAGAATAATGAGCGGGCGACAGAGTGGGAAAGCGAAATTCAATGGAAACTTAACTTTGCAATCAGCCGTAATAACTTTGCCAAGGGAGCGGCTTATATACACACGAGCGCGAGTCCGGGATAAAGAAGCGTTCTCACCGAGGCGCGATAGTTACAATTGTGGGGCACAATAGTCGAAAGGAAGTCCAGACAAAATCCTATCAAGTTGAAACCGCTTTTGGGGTCTCGTTTCTCTCTGCAAGTTGTTGCCGAGCGTTCGAGCGTGCACGATCTCTTGCTCACACTCTCGTACAACTCTCAGCGTACCATATAACATCTTCGCAAATATAGAGACTGATTCACAACAGCGATGTTTAAATTTTATACGAAATAATTCATTGTAAAAAAATTACACATTTTTTTATTTTTTAGAAAAATACTCAATTTTTTTCAAATTAAGGATGGAGATAGCTCGAAACGGTGGTAAAATGTGAAAATTTTAGCAGTCACTGATAATATTTATAAATAAACTGATAAATTAAAGAATTTTTTTTTAAATTCTTGTTTTTCAATTGTTTAAACAATATAAATAATATCAAAATTGTTGATTAAAGATTAAAAATCTATCGAATATCATTCTCAATATCACAATAGAAAATTTTAATTCTCTAACAGAGAATACTGATTACAATATAATAAAACGAAATAATTAATTGTAAAAAATTACAAATTTTTTTATTTTAGAAAAATGCTCAATTTTTTTTCGAATTAAGGATGGAGATCGAAACGGTGATGAAAATGTGAACATTTTTAGCAGTCACTGATGATATTGATAAATACTGATAAATTAAATAATTTTTTTTTAATTCTTGGTTTTTAATTGTTTAAACAATAAATAATATGAAAATTGTTGATTAAACATCAGGAACCTATCGATGAGTGACATTTTCAATATCTCAATAAAAAATTTTAATTTTCTAACAGAGAAACAAAGACTAAATTTTAACAATTTAGTATGAAAAAGTCACTATTGTCAGGGATCGTACATGATCCTTAATTCATTAAAAATTAATTTGTGGAAAAACATATTTTGAGTATTCAAAAACTAAATTTATATTCCGAATACTAAAAATTGCCAATATTCATAAATTCATAATTTTTAACATTTTTCCTAACTTTGAAGGATTTTTACTTTTTAACGATCCTGTATAGAGTTTCGCAGTGTTTTGTGTTGCGTTCCTTTGTGTACAGCAGAAAGGTTAATTGACAGACAGTCAAGTTTCTCCGAAACTTACGAGGCTTCCCTCTCGGGTTTCCGCTTCTCGTATCAAGGAACATTTAGTCGATTTTTGTCAATAAATTCTCAATAAAATGGGAAAAAAACGGAGAGACTCCAATGTTGACTAGGGTCTTAGGAATTTAGGAGTGACAGAGCGGCGTCTGAACAACTCGAGGCTCGAAGCTCTCGTTTCTCTCATCCGGAAAAGGGGAGAGAGAGGAGGCGCGACATGGAACGCGGGGGACAGGATGTATTCGGTAAAACCAATCGATCAAACGTGAAGCATGGAACCTCGAAATCACTTCACTCCCCAACGATCCTCGATCTCGTTGTGAGTGATATGCGTCATTTTTGAGAGCTTTTTTCCGCTTTTACACGTATCCGATATTCTATATCAATTAATACACACTTTTTTTTTCATCTCGAGTGCACGCGCGCCTGCGAGTTTTCAGCTTTCACGATGCTATGTGGAATTCTCCAGCAAAGCGAGCTACAGAATTTTTTCAATCTGGAGTACACAAAAGAAAAGTCGAAGCAATTTCCTGGAAAATCGAAGGTACGCGGGGGCTATTCGGGCATTTTTTTAAACGCATCTCGCTCGGTGTTTTTTCATTCAAAAATATTTTTCACGAATAGCTCTTACTTTTTTTGTGGGGAACAGTTTAATAAAGTGAGCGTACTACCAAAATCCATTACAGTTTATACAAACCTCGTTAAATTTTTTTAAAAAAAGTTTTTTTTTATTTATAAAATTTATCGTAATGAAAATAAATGAATCAATTCGATTATCTTCGAACTTTCAGCGAAGTTCGAAAAATTTGTGTTTTTTATTCAAAAATATTTT
>JAPYYX010001752.1:0-54861 GCA_030522605.1 Cremastinae sp. B BG-2022a
GGGACCGAGATATTTGAGAATGAATTGTGGTGGGTACTTTTCACCCTCAATGCCAGAAGAGGTATACGGTTTAGATGTGTGCTTGTCAGGGGTTAAGGTCGAGGGTCAAGATACGAGAAAGTTGCGCAACGAGAAATTGGAACATCGGAATATAACCATGAGCTGATGCGCCTAACAATTTCGAGTCTTCCTAGTGTCCTGGCATGTTGCTCGTGACCACCTTCCGCCCCCGCGCGAGTCCTCGAATTCCTCGCGATACGAATAGATGAGCGAAACGAATAAAGAGATGACATTCCTTCCTGCATGAACGCTATAAATGGAATTCGATTCTGCATATGTCGTTTTCATCATTTTCAAAGAATTGATTTTTCATGAAATTTTGATTTTATCTTTCAATACTTTCGAATTTCATATTAATGGCACTTGTTTTATTTATTTAATATCTACTTACTACATCGTATTTTTTTTTTTTTTTTTTTTCGTTATCCTATGTCGCGAGTAGGGTTCGCGGGTAATTTTTTTCGTCTAGCTTTTTCCTCCTCCTCTTACGTGGACAGAATTTATGTTGTCCGACAGACCGCTCCCAACGAAACCCCCCAGCACATACATATATGTATATACGCCAGAGTCTCATTATGACGAACCGCAATGAGAAAAACATGACGATATTGCTCTCGCTTCGTGACGCGAAAGGAAAATTCAGGGACTTTTATACAAAGAATTTGTACCCTCAGGGATTATTAAAAAATAATCTAGACAATAAAATTTGAAATGTTAAATGTGGAAATAAGAAAATAAACATTTCATCATTTACCTATATACTTTTGAATTACAATCATCAATGTTATTGATGTATAACCTCCAGCATTAATGAATTTCAATTTTTAAATTACTCTTGTTTTCGAATCTCTGATGCATGCATTTTCATAAAATGCATCATCAAAAATCTCAAAATGTTGAAAATGTATGACATTCATTTTATATTCCATTAAAATAAAGTGTTTTTTCTTTTTCATAATGTGCATCTATGTAGATACATACATACATGAAAAAGGAGATTGAATAATCTTTGTTCCATTCCCTGGTTCTTGAAAATTTGCTAGGTCAGGGCACGAGTTTCCTAATTCAAAAATAGAGCTCATCTCCGCGGGAACTGGTATATGCATGTGTATACGAAATGAAAGTTTGGCAGACGATCAGAGAATAAGCTACGACAACAAATACATGCTGGCTTTGAGCATTGTCAAAGCTGTGAAGATTAAAAAGCCGCTCCTTTCGATCTTTTATTTTCCACGTGTGACATGAGAGAACAGAGAGAGAGCACACGCTACCAAAATATTAAAACAAAAAGAAAACTCATCGTGATAATAAGTGCATGGCCGGTGAAAATAAAAGAGGTTATTTTCCTACATCATATCATATAAGATAGAAGATGCATGCATGTATGAATCTCTTTATTATTTTGGAGTCTACTTTATCAAAAGTGAGTTTCTTTCAATTTTTTCTTCCTTTTACCTATAATTCTATCATGACTTTTTTAACGATTGCCATCACAGTTTTTCTTTACTTTTATATCTTATTTATATGTATAAATAATTTATAATCGTATTACTTTCTTGATCGATCTTTTGTATACATATAAGGATTTATCATCACGTAAGCATTAGACAATTATTTTAGTTCACATCCCCATCATGCACTGTATATCCATTACCGCCGCATATGCTTATGATTATTATATACCTCATCCTTAAAGGCGTGCGCTTTAATACTTGAATAATATTAAAATATACACGTAATGAATCGATATAGCTCGGAATGATATAAACATTTTATTCTTACGATTATTTTTGGTTATGCACATAATAGGTGCATGGGTTAATGAAATGAAACAGAGTAGCAGAGAGATTTGAGCAATAAAATAACATGGGGGAGGTGACAGAGCTCATAATTTATCGCATAAAATGATGGTATACATGTATTTTCTGCTTTTTGTCTCCGGCATTTTTCTCTGTTTCTCTCTCATTCATCGCTTCATATATGTATATCCTTAGTCTCTCTCATGCATAAACGGGAGTTTAATGCCCAAGCGACTGATTAATTGAACGCTCATTTAGTTTTAAATGCACCTGGCAGAATTATATTTCCCTCCGCGAAAACCGTGATTAAGCTGATGCCATGCGCACGTTTTCGAAATACCAACATGAAAAATAAAAGAATTCATTAATTAATATAAAACTCACGGATTTCCGTGAAACATTATTTTTATATTATACGCTCCCGTTTTGCGATCATATTTGATCAATTTAATGGGCTCATCGATCATTTTCATCTTGCATATTTCGCGAAATTAAAGGCTCTCGGGGGCTGCAAAACGCACACGTTTGGAGCAAGATCATCAAGATCGCATGCGCGCGTCTACATACGTACATATATCTGATGTCTATAATATTTTCAACGGCGAGAGCTGGAAAAATAAGCGTTCTCTCTTTCTCCTCATCTCTAATACCGCTATGCCAAAGCTTATTTTCGGAATCCCACACGTCCATTTTTATTTTCATTGTATTTCCTTATTTTTTACGCGGAGCTATTTACTTTTAACGATGCCGCGATGAGGAACGCATTCTCGCTGCACAATTTCGATAGAATACGATCACGAGATGATGAACAAGAGAATAACGTCATTTCATCGTGATGCTGAAAGATACATTTTCAATTATCTATATTCATCTCTCTATTCGGAATTAAGCTGGTTCGGAAAAAATTCGACGTTTCATGATATAATCAAAAATCATCATACGAAAACCTTAGATTAATGAAGAAAACTCCTGCGAAATTTCTATATACCCTGTTTTTTTGCTATCATTTATTGAATTTTTATATTTGCGGCATCTATCTCATCTTTTTATACTCTCGGCATATACAATCTCTCAGCATATTATATGCAAGTAGTCAAATGAGAACTTAAAATCCTATCTTTATTACAAATAATTAGTTGAATAATACCTATATAAAATTCCGGTTATTTTTATCATCAAATATAAAATAGAAATATATTTTTATATAATATGATTTCGATACTTTTTGAAAAATTTTTATCAAAAATTCGAAAAATCTATATTAGAGTTGTGAATTTGATTTCCCGTTTTTCTTCCGAACTGCACCTTACAAGGGCACGAAAAAATTCAACTTTTTTTCATGAAGAGCACTTTAATGCTTTTCATTCTCGCGTTATCACTTTTTTATTATAGCGCAATTATATAAATCATTGAAATATATTATGCCCATGCATCGTCAGCATATGTATACAGTGATGCAACAGTAATAAAGCAACAAATCATAATCGAAATTCTAAAGATGGATTTATCCTCACAATGAGGTAATTTAGCGTCAACGATTTAAACAGATGCATATTTGCGATATTATTTATGAGGAAACAGACGGTGGACCAGACATTGAAGAGCGCGAAATAATCTCCGTGATAAGGTTGCACGAGCTACTGCATTGATTCTTCCATTGCGCGCATATGCGAACGTCAGACACAATTTCCTCTCTCTCTCTCTAATATTTACTCGATCATACTTTCATTTAATTTATTATATATTTCGCCTGAAAGAGTTAAGAATCACAATTTAGAAATCTCTCTTTTTTCTAATTCTTTCTATCAATGATCCTCTGTTAAGATCTGTCATTTTTTCTTTTTTTCTTTGCACATTGTTATGTAATACGCGTGTCCCAAATTTTAAGAGGATTCACCACACACACACACACATGGAGGCCGGTCCAAAATATGGAGATGAGTCACATTTTTTATTTTGCGTTACGTCGAGTGTATAACGGTTAAATGTACCGCAATGATTTATTTTTATTTATATATACTCGTGCATATACGCGACACGAGATAAAAGGTAACAGAGAAAATAATAAATCTTGAGAATGGCGAAGCAAGGTTGTTTACAGGGTAAAGAGTAGGCTGTTTACATGGTAAAAAGGATGCTAAAAAAAAAATGATGCTAAAAGAAAGTGTTATATTCAGCACTCAACCTGAAATATCCTTCGACCAGCCTAATAGAGAATATCACGAGTTGGACGTCGTTGCAGCAAAAAGGTATGACAAAATATCAGATAATCGAAATTTATTGTCTCAGCGTGTATAGCTAAGCCCTTATTTTTACACGAGAGTCGTAATCAGAGTCACTCGAATGAATTTATATTACAATTTTGTTTGATCCTCGAAATAGAGAGTAGTGTAAAAGAGGCAAATCATATATTCTTTTATTGAATTGAGAATTTCATTTATTTGTTATCCATCTCTGGAGAAATTTCATTTCCTTTAAAAACTGTTCTGATGTCTGTGACATATCAGAACAGAAAAAAAAAAAAAAAAACATTAATATTACTGTAAATAAGACACGCGCGTCGTCTATTTCGAGGGGTCCTCGAGATCATTCAGAAAACTTTTTTATCATAAAAAAGTTATACATACTTGCAACCGTTTTTACTAATATAAAATAATATGTTCATATGTCCGTGTACTATTCTTTTTTAAATTGACAATAAAGTTTACCTGAGTTTTATCTCTACTGTGTATGTATAACAGAGATCATATGTATGAGATTTTAAAAATTGATCGTAAAAGGAACGAAAATTTTATCACCGCCTTATCATGAGCTTGCTTCAAATATTGCTTCAAATCGACAGGGCGTGACACGCACGCCCTGCAGATTTTCGCTTTTTATTTATTGCTATACTCCCCGGGCTGAAGACTCGCGTCGACCCCGCGTCGTTATCATCAGAGAGAGAGAGAGAGAGACGCACGTCTGCTATATATATATATGTATATCTACTGCGATGAAGAATAAAAGCTCCATCATCATCGACAACGGTCTCAAAATTGCTCATGATATGATTGCTATGCCGCGCAAATCCTCGGCGCGATCGAAACGAGAGCGGACATCGTGTGCAGACAAACAAAGATACAAAATTCTTTCGCATTTTTATTATCGAAAATAAGTTACTCGCCCCGTTATCGTTTTTTTAAAGTCGTTTTTAAAAATTCTGATTTAAATCCCAATCGTCGGAGTCGAAACATTATATATAGATATATTATTTTTTATAAATTATTCTTTGTCAATATTTTTTCGATTTTTAATCAACTTTTGTATCTTTTTTTCGTTTCGCAGAAAAAAATTCAAGTTATTTATTATTTTGTTAAATTTGCGGTTAATTTGAGTGGGTAGAATCCACGACAAAAGTATTTAGCTCTTGAGGGTCCTATAAATTCAGGGATGAAGAAACACACGCCGCGACGGATGCCCGCCGTTGAAACTTTTATATTTCATCCCTCCGCGATGATTCTATCGCACATTGGACCATATACCTATACATATATCCATGCATGTATGCACTTTTATCATCAAAAGTTTCTTTCGATAATATTTTTTTAAAATATCATTCCCCTTCCCATCAATCATCTCATCTTTGTTAAGTTTTATTTTAAAAGATCCTTGTTCCATAACGAAAAAGATTTTTCTCGTAGTTAATATCCCCGCGAAACTTTCATAATTTTTTTATTTTTTGTGTCTCAATTCCCGCAACGATGAAACAAACGGGCATATAATACTCATTTTTTTTTTCATATAGCTTATTAATTTATATATCGATGCATTAAAAATTATGAAAATTGTTGCTAGCAAAAAAAGCGTTATCTACCTCTGATGACTTTCAAAATAAAAATCCGAAGAAAATGTTCGCGCGCACATACCCACATACATATCTCTATTGAACCTCATATTGTCACATTAAATCGTTAAACTTCATTCGAAATAGTAAAAGGATATATCTACGTATATTAACTCGAAATGGGAAAATAATATGGAAAAATAATGACTGATGCTTGCCCCCCCCCCTCCCCGGTTCGGGAGCAATGATAAATCCGGATAGGAGTATTGTATAAAGAGTCGCGACGCTCTCTCGTGCATGCATGCATGCACGCGCGTTCGTTCGCGGCCATCAGGGCGACGTACAATATATCTCTACCTCTAATATCAAATGATAAGGAAGCAGACACCTTTCGGAAAATAACACGAGTATTCGACAATCATTCTTCGATCTTCGATCCCCCCCTATACCTATATATTATATGTACATGCGTATATTATCTATACATACATATATGGACCTATTCGACAGCCCATATTCGAAATAAAAATCCTTTCATCACTTTTTATTTCCCGTTTCAATTACATTTCGAAAGTATTTGGGCTGGTAAGTATCATCGTTGCAATATTTTGAGATTTCAATTTTCTATTTGTGTCCTAATTTATGAAAGGAAAATTTGTGTTTCTCTTTTACACATCAGTGGCACTTTGAAAATAAAATTTTGTTATTTCAAGAGGACTTATTCAATTCCTTATTCTTGTTTTTTCTATCATATATTGTGGCAAGAACATTTCTTACATACTATCAACTATATAAACGAGTGAAAATAAAATGTTTTTACCTCAATTTATACTTTTATCCATTAAAACCTCTCCATCGAGAAACAAAACCCGCTATAGATACACAAAAAAATATAAAATTCACGAGAAATTGCACCAAAAAATGAAAAAATTCCTATTCAACTTGAAACATTGAAAAACAAACAAAAAAGCGGGGAAAAAAAAACAATCGCGCAAACGTTCCCTCCATTCGATGATGACGATTTTCCTCTCTCGTCGTGTATATATGTAATAATCGAACCGCGATAAAGAGACACGAAACGAATTAAAAAATGTTCTTCTTTTCGTAAAGAAAATGAAACGAAAATGAAGAAAAATGTTGGTCCCGCACAGAAAAATTCGTTAAATTTGCCCGCGATCTTGAGAAAATAATTGGTTTTCGTTATTCGTATATAGTCTCGGGGTAAAATTCGTTTTTCGCGCAGGATCGAAAAAATAGTTGGAGCGAACGAAGCGACCAGCGCGGAGTGCACGCTTCGAGTAAACTGGGGGACGAAACTCGGGAGCGTGTGAGAGACGACGGTGCGCACGGTCCACGATTTCGCTATATCAATAAGACTCCCGATTCGAGTCGCGATTCTCGCGTCTCTCGCAATCACATCACCCCCCGGCTTTCTCCAGCATACGTATACATATATATAATATATGTATACATTAGCGACATGTGCGATCATCATCATGCATCAGTATTATAGAATACGGCGCTTATATATGTATATATTATGCGTATATATGTATAGTTGAAAAAATACACCCCCTTCGTGCATGCATGCGTGTGGATAGATATAATTCATTTGTTTTTCTGTAATTAACAGAGAGGTCAATAATCTAAGTGAAAAAAAACAAAACAAAAACCCTTTTTGTGCTGAGTTTTATAATATTTATAAATAAATCGAAATTATTTCATATTTCTTCGCACATTATTTTTTGTCAAATCCTTTACTGGTATATATATGTTTTTTAGTTGATACAAACTTTAAATATTCCAATTTATCAATAAATAGTTTATTCATGTTAGTATATCGGTATTAGTGAAAATTTTCAATCAAATTGTCTTTTCACGAGTTTTTTTTTTTATAATTTTTTATTAAACATACTCTTTATACCTATATTTCTTTTTTTGAATTCATCATAAGCTTGAAATTATAAAAAATCGGAATAACTAGAGCTTCCGAAAGATATAAAAAACCTTGTGGGGGGCCTATATTCATCGATAGATACATATACATGTATATGCTGGATGTATAAAGAATCGAAATCTTTTTAAGCGTTTTTGTCTTATATGAGATTTTTATCTTATATATGAAGAGAACAAAAGGGATGTTAGTTTTTCATTAGAGCTTCGAAGTCGCGGTCGCTTTTATTGGAGGATTATCCTGGATTACGAGGGGGTTGAATCTTATTCAAGTGCGCGTTTTCTCCTCAACGATGGAAGACAGAGAGAGAGAGAATGAATTACCGTAAATGCGACTCTGAGTGTATTACCCTCTGAGGAACATAATTGACAATTGACTGACGTCTTTTCTTTCATATAATAATTTCCTATAAAAAATCAAAAGTTAAAAACTTTTTAAAAAAATCTTGAGCAGACTATTTGTTCGCGATGATTCAAGTGAAATGTGTTCTCTCTTTTGAAGCATGCATCAAAAGAGAGAATGATTATTTCATTTAGGTTGCTTGGTCAAGAGATGGTAAATTTTTTTGTCAAGATGTGCGATATATATAGTGTGTCGCTTAATTATTAAGGTGTCCTCTTCATTGTCGAAAATGACAATTTTTGAAATAAAAACTATCCAACTTTCAATGAATATTCGATCATAATTTTCGTGAAGAACTCAATTTTTTTTTCAATCCCATCAACTATGTAATGTATAAAAATGGAAATTAATTGAAATAGAATAATTTTGTAGTACGCACGTGTTAATGTATAATTCATGATTTTTGAAAATCCCTTTCTTTTCTTAACATTTCTTTATGTTTTTGTTTTCCAAAGTGAGCAAATTCTTGAAGCTAACTAAGTATGTACAAGTGCAAAAATACTAAAATTCCAAACAACACTTTTCATTTGCCGCTACGTTTTTCCTTCTGCATTTTTATTATTACGGTCCCAGTGCGCTCAAAAGTTTCGAGTCATTGGAGAATCATCTCGGCGGTATACCTACATAGCGATGAGGTGAGCCACAAACTTTTTCTTTTTCGCCACCGCCCAGTCAAATTATTCTCTCGCTCGCAAGTTTTACTGTTCCCAGGAAGGAAGAGAATACGAAACAAAAATCTGTATTGTAAAAACTTAAATATCGAACTACGAAATATCTTGTCTTTAACGAGTTCAGTGTCAAATTTTGAAAATAACACAAACCTCCTTTTATACTTTTATTCTTATTGTGTGTGTGTGTGTGTGTTTTTTTTCTTTTTTTCATTCCCAAACTTATTCACTACATTCTTGTCGATGATGATGATGATGATGTTTCAGATGTTTATTCCTTCTTCTGCATACATATATGTAATTGGATTATACTTTTGGATTAATGGATTACTTTCTTTCTTATTTTATTTAAAATTGGATATTATTTAAAGTTGGATAGTTCGTTAAAAAGGAATATCCTCGCGTTGACGAAAATAAGCATCAGTATAACAATTCTGATACGTAACCTCTGATGCGCGCCGATAAATATAATCCATTACAATGTTTCGGATCATCGTGTGTATGCCCGGATGAGAGGGATGAGCCGTCGAGTTATCATCAGCGATATATAGAGAAGATATATGTTAATGGGTTTAAGGATTTTTCGATGCCAAAAATCTATCATCGATCGTTGTTATTTATTCCCGGCGCAAATGCTTAACTCATCCTCTTGAGTGCTGATTAGAATAATAAGGTGCGCGTTCGGTCTCCTCTGATGCTTTTCTTATTCCTCAGTCCGCCCCGAAGAAAGAAGCGGGGGATGATGAGTATATGTAGGAATAAAGAGCGAAAGAGAGCAAGAGAATGAAACAGAGTGTGAGAAAATAAAATAAATTCGTAAAAAAATGATACAGAGAATAAAATAAAACTATTATATTATACATACATACTATATGTATATCTATTAGTCGAATGAGATGATAATTTTTGTGTAGAAAACTTCGGAAAAAGTTGTTTTTTTACTTTTAAAAGGATGAATGATCCCTGACGCAACCTTTGATATATTCCACTGAAAATAGCTGTCAATAAAAATTATAACAAGATTATAATAAATATTATATTCGCACTTGATCGTCGTCATCGGCTGATTTCAATCATCAGTTGCAAAAGATATTTTCCCGTTTTATCGAATTCAATTGTGTTTTTATCAACAAAATATAGTTCGATATCTCTCTACCTATAATGAAATCTTTGATTAGATGATGTAGATACATATTGAGGAGATGATCCAACATTTTCAGACCTGCCTGAATTTTGTGTTTTTGTCACACAAAAATATTTGTCACCTGAATACAAAAAATTCGAAAAAAAAAGTAATAAGAGAAATGGAGAGGAATATCTAATCAGCGATAGGGGTGAGTAACATCCGCGTTATACAGCAGAATACAATATCTTTTTCGGGGGTTCGAGGCATTTGCTTCGCGACAATGTATCTATAAGGGGCCCCGTCGGACGGCCTTTTTGCGCGCGTAGGCATTTTCGAGAGAGACTTCTTCTCTATATGTATATAGGGCTCTCCGTAAATACACATTTTCAACAAAAATATTCATGCCTCAAGGGGATGGGTGAAAAGTTTTTCGACAAAAAGAAAAGAGAAGAAGAAGAAGAAGAAGAGAAAAGAAAATTTCGAATTCCGTGACTGATAAAAATAAATGGAATGCCCAGCATATTCCCCCCCGAATCGACAATAATGACACAGCAAACTCCCTAGCGAGTTAGATGTAAACTCTCGGCGGTGAAACAAATTCAGTAGAGAAAAAACGTGCGGGTGAAATTGTTTTCGAGATGGAAAATCGCGGAGTATCGGGAAAAAATATATGTGACCTCTATAACCACATATCGCTCATTGGCGCTGAAAAACATTTTTCACTTAATCTATATAAACAATAAAATTATGTATTTTATTTTATGTCGTATAACTAAAAACTTGGCTCAGAATAAAGTGGAATTCTATATATTATATGGAAAAAATATTAAGACTTTTTCCAATTATAGGTTTCATCATGAATAAAAAAAAAGTTTGCAAGATGGAAATAATAGATAATAAAATGAAAAATTATTTTGGTGATGACACGATGAGGTTATTCTTTTCTATAAATTCGTTAAATTCCATTTTGTGTCAACATATGTAATATTTCCACCCAAAGTGACTTTTTCGTCTCATAATTCGGAGATCTGGCTCATGTATGTCCTACATGATGAATAAATATAATAACATGATTCATACAATTATTCGAAGCATCAATGCAACAAATTCTATTGATGAATTTTATGTGTGTGTTTCACTATATTTGACGGACTTTAAATGAGAAAAAAGCCACAAAAACTTATTCAGTATTGAAAATTTAAATAAAGTGAAAAATAATAAATCAAGCAGCTTATTCTCACCAAAACATTGATATCCATGAATCATCATATGGGTCATTAAATAAAAAATGTAAGCAAATAATATAAAAAAGTTATTTACAGTACTGAAATCCAATGACGGGAAAATAATGAAAATCGCAAAGAAAAAGAAAGAGAAAAAAAACGCGCGCTCTCTGATATCTATTCAGAAAATGTCATATATTGTAGTCTGCTTCCTGCATCGCAGGATGAATTATTTCATCAGGTTCGATATATCTCTCCAGGTTTCTCATAACTCGATCGCATATTAATGCCATGGAAGTACGTACAATATGCGTTCGGTGCCTACGGTGCTTGAATTTCTGAAATATTCGCGGCAGAGACGACGCCTGGAGAAAGCCTGAGATAGATATATACATATCTATCTATCTATGTATGTCAGACAAAAAATGCAATATGAAAATTATTTTCGTTTCTTTAATTCAACCTTTTTTTTGTTAAGATCTTTCTTAAAATAATAACATCACATACGGAATTGTCGCGGTGTTACACATTGCATAGAATATAATACTTGAAAGAAAAATATTATAAAAATTAGAAATAACGTGTGTGTGTGTGTATTTTATTGTATCTAATACTTACCAACCCGCGGTACGCATTGAGGACGAAAATGCACGCTCGAATGATGGGAATTTCGGTGACGCAGGACATTGTTTTTATATATTAACAGAGCACTTTCGTAATTTTCCGAATTTTATCAATTTTTACGATTTTTTTTTATCAATGACAACGAAAATTCACTTGTTTTCACAAAATAGGTACCTACTTTTTCTTACAAAGACACGAGATGAAACTCGCTTTTCCTGTAGCCATTCTCTCATGAAACGTCACACGAGAATCTTGCACAATAAATAAAGAAACACGTATTTTTATGTATTTTAAATAAATATTTCCGGAGTGACAGAGGCGTACGGAATAAAAATATCTCGCGTGTCGTCATCCAAAAATAATCAAAAAACAAAAACTACGGAAAAAAAACACCGCAATATCCAAGTACGCAAAAAAACCGAGGAAATTTTCAATTGTAACATTTTCCAACACGAGAGTTTGAAAAATTTCAAGGTTTGTACGAGCAACTGATGCACCGCGGAGACGAGCAAGGGCGAATCACAATATTTACACAGCAGTATACCAACGCAAACCATTTTATCGACAGTAATCAAGACGCTGCTGACCTCTCATCGACGCGACTCTACCTTATCGATTTTGTAAGTCGGTAACACGACCATCATAATGCGTGTGTGTGTTGGAAACAATAAATTAATGTAAATGGGAACGAAAAATCAGATGGACGGATAAAAAAAAAAAGAGATGACTCAACTAGCGCCACTCAATCTATTGCGGCGATTCCCAGAACTGTTGAGAGAAAACTTTCATCTTCGCGTTGTCAACGATGTGTGCAAATTGTGTTTACTAAATATATAAACGATTGTCGAGTACCTTCCCCCGTAAAAACTAACTTGAGCTTCTAGCTTCTACAATAAACAGAAGAATTGACGTATCTCTTGAATAAGGGATTCAAGTTGTGAAAGTTGATAATAATATTTTCTCATTTGATAATAAGAATCTCGCGTGAGTAAGGTAAGCCTCATCGCTGTTAATCCAACCTAACTTTTGTCATATTTGCAAAGACTTTGCGCCTTTCGAATTTTACAGAATATACATATTGGCTCATCAAGTACAAGTGAAGATATTAAAAAAGCTCGAAATCCTTGGTTAAATTATATTAGTGGCCATTAAAAAATTCTTACTTTCAATTGAATCCGTTTGTTTTGACTTTTCATGGTGGGTTACTTTGAATGCGAAATTTTGTTCAGAGGTATGAGTGCGAGACTTCTGAAAGATCCATCAACGGCTGGCAGTCGAATATTCGTGGGTCATCTGCAATCGGAAGACACGAATAAGGCTGAACTGGAGGAACATTTTTCAAAATATGGGAAAGTTGTCGGCTCACTGATAAATCGGGGCTTTGGCTTTGTTCAATTTGACAATGATGAATCAGCTAAAAATGCCATACAAAAAGAAAACGGACAAATATTCAAGGGCAGAAGAATCGGTATGAATTTTAGTAGGATAAAAAAACTTGGAGGTAAAACTTTTGTCCTCATTGTCTATAACCTGCTTGTGCGGTTACCGTAGATGTCAGGCCAGCAAAGAAAGAAAATCACGGGGGTGGCTCAGGACAACAAGGCGGAGGAATGAGAGGAGGTGCTTCTATCGGAGGAGGACCTGGACCTGGAATAAGCGGAGGACCTTCCGGTGGACCTAGTATGGGACCAAACATGGGAGGATCCGGTATGGCTGGTGGTCCGCCAGGAATGAGCGGAGGATCCGGGATGGGTCCTGGACCGGGAATTTGTTTAGGAGGTCCTGGCATCGGAGGTTCAAATCCCTTTGCGAATAATCAGTTTGGACCACCGAATAGTTTTGGCGGGGGGAACCAAAACTTTGGTAATTCCAATTTTGGTGGTCCGAATCAAAATTTTAATCCCGAAAATATGCAAGGTGGAAACCAAGGACCCGGTGGTCCTCCGAATCGTGACGATGGAAACGATTGCTTCGATGATGACGTGCAAGAGATTGGCAACGATAATGAGAAGAATTTCGGTAGTGGTGATCAATTCAATAATCAGAATCGCGGTGGAAATAATCAGTTCGGAAATCAAAACAGAGGTAACGAATCATTCGCTTCTGGTAACGGAGGAGGTGTTGGCGGTGGAGGCGGAAACAACAATGGCCCGGCTAATAATCAAAACAATCGAAACAATCAGTTTTCACCGAACAATCAGAATCGACCGGGAAACAATCAGAATCGAAGTAACCAGACTGGAAATCAGAATCAAAACCAAAATCCGAATTCCGGCAGTAACAATCAGCGCTCTCGTGGACGTCGGGGTGGCAAGAACAGAAACAAAAATAACGATTCCCAAGGTGGCGGTAATAACAGCTTCCGAGATCGTAGCCCCATTGTTCGTAACGCTCGTGGAAATGACGATAAAGGTGGACGAGATTGGGATCGTCAGCGAGAAAGAAACTTTGGTCGAGAATCATTCAATGAGAATACCGCTCGATTTGACGATTTCAAAACTTCCGGCGGTGGTTTCGGGTACCTTTTTTTCTCAAGCGTTTACTCGAATTTAACCATTCATTTTATTCAGGTTATTAATAATACATATTTTCATTGCAGACCCAACAGCTCCAGCGATAATCAGCCTGGAAGCATAGATAAAAATGATTGCGAAATCATTGTCGTAAACAAAGTCGTCACGTAAGTATTATAATTCCTTATAAATTTTACTCACCGGAATCTGTTTCCCCGATAAAAATGAAAAGAAAAAAAAAACAAGTTTAAACTTTTATCATATTATTATTATTATTATTATTATTATTATTATTGTGTTTAGCGAGTATGCGGAGATGATCGAAATGCGTTTGAAAAAAATGGGTTTGACGGTGGACTTGCTGTTCCCTAACGAAGACGTACCTCTCAGTCGCGTCCTGGGTAATATCGCGAGTCGTGGATGTCTCTACGCCGTTGTTGTGAATCCGATAAATATGGAACATCATTCCTTAACTCTCAACATTCTCCATGGTCTTCCGCAAGGTATTAGTTTTTTTCAAGTAGCATCTCAAATTATTTCTTCCTCTTCTCATAATTTGATGTGTTTTTGGAAAATGTCCGCAGAGCACCGCAATATGCCCACGGAGGATGCACTTGCTCTGATTAATCGCGATTTCACGAGTTACAAAAGTAACGGACGATCAGTGCCCCTGAACACTCCATTCGCGAACGATCGTCATCCAGACGCGATTCAAGTGCTGGTCAACATGCTAGCTGATAATCATCAATTGACCGTTCTCCAGTACGATCGGATTCTCAAGTATTTGGAAATGAAACGCGAAGAACAGATACAAATTGAGCTCGGCGACGCGAAGGATGTTGCAGCGGGCTCAATCGGGATGAGCGATCCGAAGCAGGCCGAGCTCCAATCGAGAATTCTAAATATCCTCAACAGTAACAAAGGCAACTCCAATGCACCAGCGCCAAGCCCGGTTCCCGCACCGGCACCCGTGCCACCATCCACGTGGGCAATAGGTAAAAATTCTTCCGAATTTTTCGCTTCGTTCATCGCGATGCAACCCGATGAATCGTTCGTCTTTCGAACTTTTCTCGATTACCTTATCATTATAATTACGCTGGCCGTAGAGTTATCAGAATCGAGAATAAACCGTGTGTGTCTCGTCGGAGTACCGAATAATTATTTTCGTTCGGGAATCATCCTAGAACTAATGAAAAAAAATCTTCGCGAACGCACAATTTCATGTTCGCGCTGCTGAGTGCTTTTCTGTTTACGTTTAACCAATTATTCTAGATACATTATTTCTATCAACGTTTTTTTGATCGTCGTACTGTTTTTACGACCGATCGTGCGTTTCGTTGAGCAAGGCTGAAATTCTCGCCTATTCGCGATCGCGACTCGCGAAAGTTCTCGCCCGAGAGCTTTGACGTTGTACCGTTTTGTTTTTTTCTTTCTTTTTCCCAATTTGTGATGCCCGTTGTTACGTTTTACTGCTTTTACGGGTGTCACGGGTCATCATGTACATACATAGGAATTGTGAAAAATAATGAAAAAATTATTTTTTCGTTTTTATAGACTTTCGCTCTGAGGCGCACGCGAGCGTTCAACAGTTTCTCTATTATGTGGCGCCGAGCTATTAATTTTTTATAATTATTATTAAAATTTACTGAAATATTGCGCGCAACGTAGCGCCAATTTTTCATTCGAGATCGGCGTATTTTGTCGTTAGTACGGGATCACGTTTGACTCCTTATTCGAACGCGAGATTATCTCTGTTGTATAAAAAAATATATACAAAATTAGACGAACGCGAGGAGTGAAAAAGTAATTTTCTGCAATGATCGGTAAGACTAATTGAGAGAGGGAGATATGTATTATTAGGGCTTTTCCAAAGCACACGATTGGACGAGCATCGTTGAAAATAGTGACGCAACGTGCAAATCCAACGTGCTGTTGAAAAGCTCAGATTCTTTTTTTTTTTCCAAATTGTACGTACATGTACAACCTTGGTTGATATCATTCATGGATAAAGTGTGTTGTATTGCCGGCAGCGCCAACGAACAACTCATCGTCCGCAACGTCGGCTTCAGGAGTTTCCCCGTCACCGCTACTGAACGACCCAACTGTTCAGAAGGCTCTCGATAGCCTGTTGCAAGGAAATTTGTTGAAAAACATCGGAGAACCGCAGCCCGCCCCAGCACCCGCGCCTCTTTTCGCCGCTTTTCCCTACATCGGTCGACTACAATAAATCATCGTTCATTTTCCTCTCGCAATGCTCACGTCGCGAGAAATCCGGCTGCATTGCCAGTAAGACGCGCAAAGGATCCTTTGACGCCACAATTATTTCCATTCTATTCTAATTTAGTCAAACGCGACTTTCGCATACATGTTTTATTTCTAGTTGGATCATGCTCCTTTTATTTGAACATGAGATGCTTTGTTGTAGATAAGAACCTCACCGAAAACGACACCCACGAAGAAGAGACATTCGCAATGAGAATTATGTGACACGCGACTGTATTAATCGATTGCGAGTAATTTATCCCGATGCCCATTCGTCCAATCTTTCTTCAAGTCACTTCAATACAGGATACTCGTCTGTACACCTCGAGAAGCAGGATGACCTTTCTTTTTCTTCATGAAATAGTTTGTAGATAAAAATTACGTGGAAAATATTGAATTTCGAAAAATTCACGGATCAATTTTCCTCGTAAGCCCCTTCTCCTCCTCCTTATCGACGATTAAGTACTGCGTGTAAAAAATAATAATAAAACGGTAAATTCGCTATACGAGTCTTTTGTATGTATTACGCTTGTCCGTCGTTCCACGCTGAGATTCACTTGTCCTAGGGATCTAAAAGTAAAAATATTAAGTGTTGTTCTCAGTGAAGCGTCTCAGTGGAAGAGCGAGTATTGTCACCGGAAAATAATAACACACAAAAGTTTAACTAGCGAATAAGCGATATAATGCGAAGCATTTACATAGCGTAACGAAGCAACAGAAAAAAAAAAAAAAAAAGAAAAACGAGGCAGAGGAAAGCGCGGGGTAAATAAAAATGAAAATGATTATTATAAGCCAGTTGAGCGAGGGGAGCGTGCCGCCGGGCGGTATTATCAGGTAAGCGGAAAAATAGAATAAATCTATTTAAACATTTTACCCAGGTAATAGCTCTTGAGGTAGAGAACGGCGTGAAGAATCTCCTCGCAGGGTTTTTCCACCTCGTTGCAAAGCATCTCGAGGACCGCCTTTACCGCCTCGATGTCGTACTTATTTTTTAATAATCTCTCCCTGTACGGTTTCAGTTTGTCGGTCCACTCCTTCGATCTGGCAACGGAACCGATGTGGTTCTTCAGGATTTCCGAGTACATCGGCCAATCGTTGACGCACGCCGGACACTGGCACTCGAAGAAATATTGCTCCTGGAGCTTGGCCTTCCGATTCTCCTTGCTCATGTACGAGTGATCCGCGCCGTAACCCGTGAATATTTGCTCGCCCGGACGAATCGGAAATTGTGCACGAGTCATCATCCTCAGACCGTCGAAATGACGGAACGTGTTCGGAGCGCAAGAATGATTATAGAGGCTGTGGACAACGAAGAGACCGGAGCCAGCCTTTACGCCTGGATCGAGTTGCATCTTTAAAATGAAAGAGTCAGAATAATGAGAATATAAAACTTTTCATCATCAGGGAAATACATCGCGATTTAATATTCACCGAGAAGCAATTCGAAGAGACCAAAACGCAAGCTCTGAACATTACGCTCCCGCAAAACCAAATATCCCCAAGTTCATCAACGTTTTTCAGCTCGGAAGCGTCGTATTTTTTCCCAAAGAAGTCAGTCTGCGTAGCCAATAGGACCGCAGTTAGAGCGGATATGCAAGCAAAAGCGCACACTCCAACCAGTGGCCTAGTCGTCATGTTAGTGGCGAGACTCAGAGCCGATCTTGCCCTCGTGCTATCGAGAATTCCTTCCTCAGTGAATCCAGCAGTTCTTGGATCTTTGAAAAAAAAAAACATTTTATGCTATAACTCTCTCTCTCTCTCTCTCTCAAAATGACTATGAATAAGATTTGAAAAGAAAAAAAAAACCTGGATTGCATTCAGCTACTCTCATGTCCTCGCGCAGTTGATCGATCTTTCTACCGTTATCTGTAACTGTCAATATTAATCGCATGATCTTCATCATCATCAAGGTTCGAACCTTCTCCTCGTCGACGTCAAGAAGACTGAAGAGAACCGAGAGGACCGGGCACTCTATGCGATGAGCCATCTCCCAGCAAGCTCTTCGACACTTCTCGGAGCAATACTGAGTCAGTGGACAATGCGGGCATGGTATCAAGTTGTAGCATCTCTCGAGACAGTAGTGACAGTGAGTGTAGAATCTGGAAAAAGAAAAAATCCGTAAGTAGGTATAAGTATTTGATTTTGTATCGAATTAAAAAAAAAAAAATCGAAAGTCCATACTTGTCTTGATACAGAACCCACGAGTAAGGTATCTCCGTGGTGATTAAATCGCCAGGGCTAAATTCTCTGGTAGCCACCAAGTGTCTACCGTACTGTTCGGAATAAGAAATTCGAACGCCGGCACTGTTGGCCGGTGCCTCTTCGCTCGGTCCGTACTTTAGTGACATTATGTCAGGATCTAGCAAGTGACGTGGCTTTGTCGAGCGATTATTCGGAGCTGATCCTCCATCCTCTCCTTTCTCAACTTTCGAGATAAATCGAAAGTTTGAACTCTCATCGACGTTCGATGAATCGTCTTTTTCACCCTTCTCGATGACATTTAATAACTTTTTTATCTCGTTCATAGCTTTGATCGCGCGCTCTTTCAATTTGTCACGCTTTTCCTGGGGATAGCCGAAATCCAGTGCCATGTCAATGTCCATCAGGCATTCCTTAAACATTTTTTTCCTGTACAAAGCGGCCGAACGATTCGCATGGGCGTAAGCCTTGAGTTCATTACTATTTGCGTAGGCGAGGCTCATGGTGTACCTCTCGATAGCTTCGATGTCTTCACCCGCAACGAAATGCTGATTCCCTTTATAAAGTCAACAATTTACTTACAAACTTTATTTATACTCCAATCGTATAATTTTATAATTTGAATAATCATACATACCTTCCTCACGATATGCAATGGAATCTTCTTCATTCTTTACATCCGCGTTCATTTCTGGTAATGAATTTTTCACAATATTCAGGAGGATATGTTTTACGAGCGCCTCGCTCTCCTTCTGCAGGCCATATCCCTTGTATGTTGGATTTTTTTCTTTTATCGACATAATTACTTCCCTTGCGACGTCCATTATTCTATTTTCTCTTTCTCTTTAAAAATTCAACTACAGCGTCGACGTACAGCAAATTTTTATCTTCACTTATTTATTTATTTATTTATTACTTTCTTTCTTCAACTCTCAACTTGGCTCAGACTCGGGCTCACACAAGCCACAGGATGGAACTAAATTTACCCCTGAGGTATCGAAGCACGCGATGAGCAAAAGAGAGAAATAGAACCCAAAAATTCCGACGAGAGGATTAATTTACATCGAGCTGACCAATTAACCTGTCCTTACTGATGTGAAAACAAATTTTCGTTAATAACGAAATTTTCTCAAACGATTTGACTCGCGAGACTTGCAGGTTCGAATACAACTAACTATTTGTACTGGATCAAGACTCGCCGACTTCTGCTCGCGTCCGGCCGGCGCGATATATCTACTTTTCTTTTTCTTCCCAGTTGAGCCTGTAATTTGGCACACGTTCAGATCCATTGCAGCCTATTTAACGGCCTAAACAATATTCCGAGTACGCACTTTCCGGGGTTATTTTTGCCCCGGTACACGACTATTTCACTAGAGAAAATAAATTAACAACTTATCGAAGGATGAAATTAATTTTTTTATTCATTCATTCGTTCGTGTATGTTTTTTTCTTTCTTTCTTTCTTTCTGCGATAATGATAACGATTGTGGCTTTGAAAATTGACAAAGATAGAAAAGTAAATCTTACCGACGATCCATACAATATTGAAAAAGTAACGGAAAAAGAGACCTCTTTCCAACTTTATGCTTAAAAGAATTGTTATTCCCTATGGTCTCTTGTAAGAATAAGCAAAACAGTTTAACATCCCGATATACATGATCCCATAAATTGGATCAATCTTCATCGGCCTCTAGGTTGATGTGGCTGCCAAATTTGGCATACAATTGAGTTTTCAAGTCCGTTATTACAGTCTTGAGATCTGCACACTTACTTTCAAGAGTTGCAATTTCTGCCATTTTCTTTTTTTTGGCCTCCTCCAAACATTTCTGTAAAAAAAAAAAAAAATAATAATTTCTGGGAGCTTTTCCCATTATCTCTTATCTACAATTGTCATCATTGTACTCGAGTACCTCGGTCTTTTCTAAATCTTGGTTTATAAACACATCTCCAATATGAAACGGAATTTTCACAGATTCATCCATTAGGGCCAACTCGTCGCAGGCATCCTCCAAATTTTTTAAATCGTTCTGCAAAATATTTATCTCCTTTGATTACAATTATAAAATATTCGTGTCAATTTAAACATGTGAATAACCACATCGGATGGAAATGATCCAATGATGAATTTACACAAAGATTTTTCCATTATTTTCAGAATCCATTGTCAATGAAGAAAACTTTGTAAAAAATGACGTTTGGATGATATTTTGAAATGGAAAGAATTACATTGTGCAAGGAACAATTCATTCTCAAATGACTACTGCGCTAATAAAATTTCATCTCAAATTTTGTCTCTCATCATCGCATGACCATATATGGTAGCCAACACAGCATTCAAGCGCTGACAATTTATCTTTTATTTACCTGTTTTATTTTCAGTTCCTCCTTGTAATCATCCATCTGAGCATTCTGTTTTGCAAATTTGTTGATTTTTTGTTGATCCTCGTAGGAAATATGAACATCAGAGTCCTAAGTAAATCAACAAAGAGAGGTTACCCATGGAGATCAACTGTTAACCTGATCAACAAAAAGCTTTCTTAGATTTCACTCACTGGTTGAAAACCCGACTGGTCATTTTTTCCACCTGCCATTATGCTATATATATAATTTTTTTTTCCTCAACTCTATTTTTACAATATTGATATTGCAATTTGTAGTTTTTTCTTTCGGATATAGATATTGTTATTATTATTGTGAGAATTGAATGTACCGAATCGACTATGGCGCCCCCCCCCCCCCCCCCCCCCCCCCCCCCCCCCCGCGGCCCCTATATCAGTACGGATTAATGATTGATATTTTATAAAAAATCAGTAACTGAAAATAGAGGAACATTTTTTTCGTCGTTTCTCTATGTATATAATAGTCATAAATACATATTCACAAATATTTAAAATTGTGCATTATTTTCGCGCTTCGATTGAGCGGCCTCTGCTAAAAAATCGCTCTAGCGGCCAAATATTCCACAATGTGCGTGTGTGCATATGTTTACATATAAATACGTATAAGTACAACATCTAACTTTTAAACGAAAGTACAACACGTGATTGATCCCGGAGATTACAAATAAACAATTATTGAGGACAATTCATTGTTCGAAATGAGTGATAATAAAAAAAGGTAAGCGCTACTGATGTAATTATAAATGTTAATAATAATTTTTGAGTAGGCGAATTATGCAACAAAATGAAATAAAATAATATAACCTATATAAACTTGGATGTCCGGAAGCAACATTGATTCTTCTCACAAAAATAAAAATTATTATTTGTATGTACAAGCAGCATTGAAAATGTAAACAAATATAAAATGTAAAATTATTGTTTCCTGAAGATTAAAGCAAGATCTGGAGGATGTGAACATGGAATACGATTCCGAAGATGTGTCAGACACCGATGAAGAATATTCGGAAAATGAACGTCGCTTGTTGGAAAAAGTTCGCGAGAAACGAACGACGGAGAATTTTGAGAGTGAGGATGAAGTTTATGGATTCCAAGATGAAGAGGAGAAAAACTCTGTGGCATCCGATGTGGAAGGATTACCGGAAGATTATGATTTGCCGGATGATAGAGCATGGGGCAAACGAAAAAGAGCCTTTTATTCAACCGACTATGTGGATCAGGATTATTCCACTACGAGTCATAAGGAGATGGCAGAAGCAGATATGGAAGAAAAGGAAGCCAGAAACATACAAAAGAGACTCGCTGAGCAATTAGATGATGCTGATTTTGGACTAGAGTTGTTTCAAGCTGAAGAAGCCGCGAGCGACGCAGATGACGGTCAGATCATCAAAGCAGATCTTAGTAAACTTGGCAAGAGAGAAAAGCAGGTGCTGCTACAAAAAGAGAGTCCAGAGCTTCAGGCGCTGGTTCAAGATTTCAAAGGTAATTTCATTCATAATATAAAAACAATGTTGCTTAATCCTTTATAATTGGACCAAAAACGTCAATGGAACATGAAATTTTGTATTTCTTGAAACTTTTCTGTTCGCAGAACGAATGACCGAGGCTAAAAGTATACTTTTGCCGTTCATTAAACTTGTGGAAAGGGGAAAATGTCCTGATTGTATTGCTGTTACTTTTGTTAAAACCAAATACCAGCTCGTATTGAATTATTGTGTTAACATAAATTTCTATTTGATGCTCAAAGCAAAGCGATTACCTGTCGCTGCTCATCCAGTAATAAAACGTCTGGCTCAGTATCGGCAGCTCCTCAATCAACTGGAAAATGATCAGGGAAAATTGACTGCGAAAATCAACAAAGTCCTCGAAGCTGATAGAGCAGGAATACCAATATACAATGTTGCTGACAACAATCTCATCAGTAGAGAGTCAAAGATGAAAAAGAAGAAATTGAAGCAAGTTCGATCAAAGGAGGAAAATGAACTTTTTCATCCTATGGACGTGGAAAGGAATGAAGAATCGGCTACAAACGAAACTGTGGTTTCTTCAGATGACGAGAATGCAGAGATTGCACACCAACCAGAATCTGTGCTAGAAGACGAAAAACGTGGAATAACTTATCAAATATCGAAAAATAAGGGTCTTACCCCTCATCGCAAGAAGGAGCAAAGAAATCCGAGAGTAAAGCATAGAAATAAATACAGGAAAGCCAAGATCCGTAGGAAGGGAGCAATCAGAGAAGTGAGGAAAGAAATAAACCGATATGATGGTGAGATTTCGGGTATAAAGACCAGCGTGAAAAAGAGCATAAAAATTAAGTAATCTCCATGGTAATTCAGAGTTATTGCAAATTTTTTGTGGATATTCTTGCAATGAATAAATCATTTTATTATTTCTCAAATGCGTATGAAACAATACCTACGTGCTAACAAACTTAAAAACGAAAGAATGGAACTCGATTTGTGAACTGACAAACGTTTCATTTTTTCCCCCCCTTTCTTTACATTAATTTCCCTGAAAATCTCTCGCTAGTTGCCGACTGTATGATACAATAACCTTCGAATGGTTATAAGTCTCGCAGCCGGTTGCGCGATCGTTCATTGATTTTCATCATAATTTTCATAGAGATTGAATATTCTTAGCACTCGATTTTCGCGAGAATATCTGATTCACGGAAAAGATGGAATTCCTTGTTGTCCTCCAGCTCGACTTTGGTACCACCATATTCAGGTAGGAGTACCATATCTCCGACCTGAACACTCAAGGGTACATGCTTTCCCTCCTGTTGAAAAGAAAAAATACTTTCTTCAATTGTATTGGTCGTTTAAAAGTTTTATCGCAATTACGTTGTGCTGTGCATACTTCGTTTCTAGATCCAGGTCCAATAGCGACAACGGTTCCTCTCAGAACTTTGGCTTGGGCCTTTTCAGGCAGAACGATTCCTCCTTTCGTCTTAGTTACAGCTTCTGCTCTTTGTACCAAAACTCTGTCCAGCAGAGGAATCACTCTCTTGGCTAATGCAGCTGCCTGGAAAAAATGAATATGCCCGATTAGAAGAACAAATTTGGCATTGGTACAAAATTATTGGAACAGCGCGGAATGTACTTGAGGGGTTAATTTGGCCAATGTTTGACTCATGTCTGCTTAAATTTTACTTAATCGCGCTTTTAACGTTTAATATAGGTTATTACAGTACACTGGGATACACAACACGTGAGTTTCAAAAAAAATAAGTAACTGTGATGATGAGTGTCGGCGCGCGATTGTTTTATCAAACCTTTTCTTGTTTCATTTCACGTAACCACGTGATAAAATGTTTTATTTCGAAAAGAAAAAGAAATTTCGGAATAATAAAAGAAAACCGGCGAATTACGTAACAGTACAAATCGAGAGTTTACCAATCGTGTACTTTTTATTTGTAAGCGAAAACATGATAATCTCGTGGCATTTTTTATCGAAATCACAAATCCACGAAACTCGTCATGTTGAGAATTCCTTTTTCGAAATGAACATTTTATGTGTTGACATGACTAACTCACCATTTTCTGTTATATCGCCTTTTGCACGTTCCTTAATTAACTGTAGTATCCAGGTGCTTTGAACCGGCAAAATCGACTGGAGCACGTTGTGCCTCGATAAGATGTTAACCTAACTCTGAGACTCTGAGCGAGGCCCCCCCCCCCCCGTTGTGCTTTTCTCGAAACTTCGATCTTTTTGCCCCCACTCGTGAGAGTATGTATCTCGTGACCATTGATTTCACATACATAAGTACAATATGCTAAAGGGACAAAAAAAGGGTTACGTAATTTCGGCGCAAGCGCTCAAAAATTCCTCGGTTATCCCGCGAATATTATTCATGCATTTTTCTCTGCTTTTTTCATGTTTTTCTCTCGTCGTTTTGAATCTTGAATTTTCAAAAAAATCATTTCCCCCATCGTCAGACGCACCATCATATCTCTTTTTCAATGAATTTACATGGTACTTACGAAATGGATAAAAATAATGAAAATAATTTTTCGACATATTTGTATGCTCAAATCAAAAAGTTGGATAAAAGAAAACGGAATAATATATATTATAAAATTAAAGACGGGGCAAAGACCTCTCCCGTATTATTTAAAAATGGATGCATATTTTATATACGTGTGTACGTTGATAAAGTGTGAAATTACTAAGTATTTTAATTTTCTAAAAGCGAGGACCGTAAAAAAAGAGTGAATTGTATTTGCAACTATGCATGTACACAACTAAAAATGGTGTCAAAGGCACATATGAAATTCGCTAGCTCTACTTTTCAAACGTTTTAAAAATCGTGGAGAAAAAAAAAAGTCCAACTTTTGTAAAAGAAGAAGGTTCGACAGCGATGATTGGTTCGTACTCGCCGATTGCGTCATCCATTATTCGTATATATATGGTACATTCTAGAACCTCACGAGGGGCTGCAATTTTCGTCCAAAAACTATGTATTTATAAAATTATCGACAGAAATAAAAAACGATGCTCCTGTCAAATAATTAATAAAATTACATAGTCAAGCCACCGGTTCAATTATTTATGAAATATCCCTTTTTCATGTGATCTCGTTCGCCGGTTAGGTTGGGTTATTTTGCTATAGGTAAACGGTGGGGGATACATGCCCATGTGATAAACGCAAGATTCTATCCGCGCGCGACTATCTTCTCATTCTACTCGAGAGAAACAACGTGCGGCCACGCCGTGACGATTTTCATATATTTCTTTAAATTTTTCATCGCGTGCTCATTTTTTCAACTAGAAGAAAAAAACTCAAGGTGGGTCAATGGGATCATTGCTTAAATTATCAATTTTATCGAGTTTCATTCAAGTTTATTCATTTTTCAATTTATTGCACGTTCGGTGCAACCGGTTTGCCCTTTTTCCGCTATCATATTTTTTCATCCCTTCATTTGCAAACGAAAAATCACTTACGACCAGTCCGGGATGAACGCGGCGAATAAGAATGTATTCTTACTTATCTATATTTTTCATCGACTTCTTTGAAAATCATATTTTCCGTACATCTGAACGATCCTCCACGCGGCAAAACTTTACATAACCCCCGTGCCGAAAGAGAATATTCGTCATTCCGAATCTCCATTTTTACCGCGCGATGAACTTTGTATCTTTTAATTTTTTATACTCTACCGATTGGTAAGTTCCATGAAGATCGATTCTGCATAAAAATAATTTTTCATACACGATTCATAGAATTATCATTGCCGCTGTTGTTCCTTTTGAATCTCTTGAAGCTTGAAAAAAAAAGAGAAAAAAAAAAACGGTAAATAAAGAAAATGAAAATAGAGCGATTTTTTTTGTTTTTCCGTTATAGATGTACAGGCTCCCGAACATAATGAGAAACGTAGCCACGCGTCAGATGCAAGCCCGTCTGTACGCAAAGGATGTTCGTTTTGGTCCTGAAGTTCGTGCCCTCATGTTGCAAGGAGTGGATATTTTGGCAGATGCGGTCGCCGTTACGATGGGACCGAAGGGAAGGAACGTCATCTTGGAGCAGAGCTGGGGAAGTCCCAAAATCACAAAAGACGGTGTCACAGTGGCCAAAGGAATCGAACTGAAAGACAAATTCCAAAATATAGGAGCTAAGCTTGTGCAGGACGTAGCGAACAATACAAACGAAGAGGCTGGCGATGGAACGACAACTGCGACTGTCTTGGCAAGAGCCATTGCTAAGGACGGTTTTGAGAAAATCAGCAAGGGAGCCAATCCTGTAGAAATAAGAAGAGGTTTATATCCTTTTACTTAATTACTTAATTAATAATACGAGAGCATTAGTAAAAGTAATATTTAATAATGATGTAAAATTGGTGGAAAAATGAATTGATTTGGTTCAGGTGTTATGTTGGCCGTTGAGACTGTAAAGGGAGAACTGAAGAATCTCAGCAAACCTGTAACGACGCCGGAAGAAATAGCCCAGGTAGCTACGATCTCGGCGAACGGTGATACGGCGATAGGTAGCTTGATATCGGATGCGATGAAGAGAGTCGGCAAGGAGGGCGTAATTACGGTGAAGGACGGAAAAACATTGCACGACGAGCTGGAAGTTATCGAAGGAATGAAATTCGATCGTGGATACATCTCGCCGTACTTCATAAATTCGACAAAAGGAGCCAAAGTCGAGTTCCAGGACGCGCTCGTTCTCTTTAGCGAGAAGAAAATTTCGTCGATACAGAGCATCGTCCCGGCTCTCGAACTGGCCAACTCTATGCGCAAACCGCTCGTCATTATTGCCGAAGATATTGATGGTGAAGCACTGACGACTCTGGTATACAACAGACTCAAAATTGGACTCCAAATCGCAGCTGTAAAAGCGCCAGGCTTCGGTGATAACAGGAAAGCTACCCTTCAGGACATGGCGATAGCGACTGGAGGTATTGTATTCGGCGACGACGCAAATCTTATAAAAATCGAGGATGTCACGGCTAACGACTTTGGACAAATCGGCGAAATTTTAATAACGAAGGAGGACACGCTGTTGCTCAAAGGCAAGGGTAACAAGAGCGACATTGACAGACGCGCGGAACAATTGAGAGATCAAATCTCGGAGACAACCTCCGAATACGAGAAGGAAAAATTGCAGGAACGTCTTGCTAGACTCTCGGCAGGTGTTGCCGTTTTGAGGGTCGGTGGAAGCAGCGAAGTCGAAGTCAACGAAAAGAAAGATCGCGTTCACGACGCTCTCAACGCAACCCGAGCCGCCGTTGAGGAAGGCATCGTCCCCGGAGGTTAATATTTTTCCTAATTTTTCAATGACGAATTTTCAATAATCTTGTCCTTTGACTCACGCCGCGTTTCTTCAACTTTTTAAGGTGGCACCGCTCTTCTGAGATGCGTTCCCGCACTTCAAGCCCTCAAACCAGCGAACAATGATCAAGCGATGGGAATTCAAATCGTAGCCAGCGCGCTTCGTATGCCTTGCCAACAAATCGCTCAAAATGCCGGCGTTGATGCCAGTCTCGTAGTAGCCAAAGTATCCGAAGGAAAACTCGGTTACGACGCTATGAACAACGAATACGTAAATATGATTGAAAAGGGTATAATTGATCCTACAAAAGTCGTTCGCACAGCGTTGACCGACGCCGCTGGAGTCGCTTCTTTGCTAACCACGGCCGAGGCTGTAGTAACGGAACTGCCCAAGGAAGAAACGACACCAGGAATGGGTGGAATGGGTGGCATGGGAGGTATGGGAGGAATGGGAGGTATGGGTGGAATGGGAATGTAAAATATGAACTCGGTGTTCGAGCACTGAATCTTTTTCAGCAGAAAAAAAAGTTTGATGAACCATCGCGAAAGAAAAAAAAACCGTTTCCCCGGTTTTCTTGAACATCGTCGTCCTGGAACAGTTTTTTTTCTTTCTTTCTTTCTTTCTTTCTTTAATAACATACAACCAGGATTGTCAGAACTTTTTCGATCGGTTTTACGAAAAATGGCATTTCTTTTCCTTCACGAGAACGAAACATTCCTCGAGTCAATATTAACTTACTTTCAAATGCATAATCAAACGACGAGATTTCATTGCTTGTTCTTCAATTCACTGCCCATGGACGATATTGACTTTTGCTGAAGATGTCACGTACCCGTAGATACGTGATGGTGTCTAAAGTTGCGAAAATGATAAATTTGTACACAAAAACAAATTTTCAACAAGTTTACAAAATTGGCTCGATTGGATTAGTCGTGGAGTAGTCGTCCCGGTGAGCGCGATTATTCTCTCTCTATGTGAATCGTGAAAACTGTTGATCGATTAGCAGCCGTTTAATGTAAGATTGATCAATTTTTAGTTAGTAAAAATGTTTGTCAAACATTGCTAACGTTGTGAGTTCAAAAGATGCGAAAGTAGATTAAAGTGTAGTTTAATAATAATAATTAAAAACAAAAACCTCTCGGTCCGGGATCGAATAAAGACACACATTTTTCCCGCATCTAAGCAATCCGATATGAAAAAATACCGTAAACTCACGAACGATCCGGTTGAGAATGCGAATGTAAAAATATTATCGTGTGCTGCTCGATATGATCTAAGGTAAAAAAGACTCGAGTTCTATGTTACATTTTTTTAACATTGATGTTTATTTTTCACATAAGGTCTAAATAAATGTACGTTTAAATTATGAAAAATGAAAATCCCTCTTTCGTCATTTTTCCTTATCATTATAAATTATTTCATTTGCCTATTCTCTATTTTACGAAGTACTTTTTTTTTTGTCATACGTATGAAATAAAGTGTGCGATAGTGATGCATTCCTCGACAATCAGCGGGAAGAACGTCAAGAATTATTATCCGTTTTTTTTTTTTTTTTCATCGAACATTCAGACCACCGCTTTGATGTACTTCAAGTTTGATCTCGTCCCATTGAAACATATAAAAATAGCTTTTCATTCTTTAAAGCTAATCTTTTCTAAACTTTACGTTAACGGGCGCAACGCGACTAAAAAAAAAAAAAAAAAAAATACATATCGTCGGAATCATAACGCCCATTGGAAGGAATAAATGGAACGAGTTGCAATAGTGTATAAAGTTTATCTATTTCCGGTTGTCTTCTCTTTGTTACCAGATTGAAAAATGTTTTGGTTTCTCCGGTTCGACGTGTTTTTATGAAAAGAAAATAAAAAAAATTATGCGCCGATCTTTTCAATCTCATCAACGTCATCCGCATCCAGGTAATGAATCTTTTTTCCAAAATGTTTGCTAATATCGTCACAAATTTTCATGGCATGAGGCGAATCTACCAAGTTTATCGCTATTCCTGATTTACCGAATCTCCCGGTTCTGCCTATTCTGTGCAAGTACGTTTCACAATCTGCTTGCCGATTCTGGTCCATCGGGAGATCGAAGTTTACGACTATCGTGACTTGAGCTACATCGATGCCTGCAACACACAAGAAATAATGAAATACTTTTCGAAAGAAGATCATTATGACCAAGATGCTCGAAATAATGGGCGATGATTTACCTCTGGCTAGTACATTTGTCGTGATGAGAACTCTTTCAAGACCGGCTCTGAAACGATCGAGAACGGCGATGCGCTGTTCGACAGTTAATTCACCGGACAAAACGGCAACGGCGTGACCATCAGCCGTCATCTTTTCTGCCAGCCAACTAGCCGTTTTTCGCGTCTGTATTTTTGATAAAAAAATATTTATCAAACATTATTATATTCAACTTGAATGTGAGGGGAAATAATGGTCTCAACTCACGTGACAAAATATGATAGCCTGCCCGATCGTTATAACTCCATAGATATTTGTAATAGCGGTGTATTTTTCATCCATATTTTCACATTTAACGTAATATTGCTTAATGTTATCGAGGCTCTCTTCTTCCTTCAAAAGTCTTATTATCAACGGATTACTAACGATGACCTCTGCGAATTCCATGACCTCGGTATCGTACGTAGCGGAAAAGAACATCATTTGAGCGTCTTGCGGAAGTGATCTGAAGTGTTTGCAGAATGCATTAATGAAAAAATCTGCCTATTCTTGGTTGTTTTTTAATTATAAAAATAAAAAAACGAATGAGTCTTACTTGTGAATACGAATGCATTGGTCGCGATGCCCTTGCGTTGCGATCATAACGTCAGCTTCGTCAAGAACGAACACCGAGATCTTTTTCAAGTCGAAAAATTTGAATTTCGTTGTCCAATCCAGGACCTTGCCTGGTGTGCCGATTATAATGTGATCGGTCAGATGAGTTCCTCGAGGTACTGAAAGAATGAAAAAATGCTGCTCAATTTTCACGATAGATTTATTATAAAAAAAACTTGACGATAATTATCTCGTACTTTCTTCTCCTCTCACGGCAAACTTAATTTTTATTTCTGGGCAAAACTGCGACATCTTGGCTGCTACTTCTCCCGTTTGTATCGCCAGTTCGTAAGTTGGAGATAAACACAAAACTTGAGGATAATTTTTGTTCGTGTCTACTCTGCTGAGCATGGCAAGTACAAAAGCTGCAGTTTTTCCAGTTCCAGATTGAGACTGAGCAATCATGTTTTGGGGCCTGAAATTATTTTTTGAACTATATACAATTAGATTTGTTAATTAATCTAAACTTTTGTTTTTTGCCTCAACATGTTTCTGAGATTAAGGTTGATCTTGGTAAATAAACGTACGGATCGGCAAGAAGCGTGGGAAGCGCAGTCTCTTGAATTTTAGAGGGTGCATTGAATCCCATTGCATAGACTCCTTTAAGGAGAGCCGGTTTTCTATAACAGAAAAACAAATGACAACGTTAACATAATTGGCGATGGGAATAAGAACAACTTGGAGAGTTTAAGAATAAAGATAATTTACAGGTATAAAGCATCAAACGATTTGACACTGTAAAGCGGAGATGACGGATCATTGCGCTGTATTTCCAAATCCTTGGTCGTTTCGACCAAACCTTTGCGAATTATCTTTTGCAACAATGATTTTTCGGCAGGTGAGATTTGATCTTCCGTTTTCTCATCGCTGTCACTCGACGGCGGTGGAGCCGTTGAAGATGAATTTGTTGTGACGGGAGCAGCATTATTTTGCTTTTTTAAATCCAAATTCGTAACCTAAAGTAGTACATAAGTAATAAATGTTGAAAAGCGTATAAGAATTTCCGCGCAAACAAAGTTAGGTTAAACACGTTGATTGTTGGAAAAATATAACGAGAGTGTAACAATTACTTGATCCGCAAGCTTATCCTGTTCCTCAGCGAACACACCCCAATCGAGTTTCGCCGAAGACATATTTCTTACTGTGACTTTTTTTTAACTATACAACAACCTCGTAAATATGAGAGATTTTTCAATCTCACGGCTCACGATTGAACAAAATATGTTTTGCCCCTTTTTCTTTTCGATATCGACACTCTCTCGAGCGTGCTGCCAAAAAATTTTTGAGAATTCACGACTAGCGCTCCCTTATTTTGTCGTCATAACGGAATTTGAATTCGGAGAACCGCGAATGTGTTTTCCTCCATAAAACTTAACCTCCTCGCGGCTCTCTCATCCCGTAAATGTAAAAACCGGAATAACGCGATGCTTTCGAAAAATGTTTTTTCCAAATGTTTACACGAGAACGTTTCTTGTTTATGGTACTTTGGAGCTCACAAAATCATTCGTCTTTGAGGTAACTGAAATCGTTTCTCAAATTCTCTTGAACATTCCTTATTTTCTTGAATAAAAGGTCAGAGAAAAATTGTCGACAGGCTGCAATTCACTGGGCTGATCAGGGCCACAAAATTATTTACATAACCCCGAGTCCGTTGCAATCTTTCCCTGGAACTTATCACGACAGGAATGGATTTTCACCCGAAGCCTTCAAGCTTATGCAATTCATGTTTGTATATTGACTATTTATCAGCATCAATATTAAAGAATTGATGAGAGTTACTTTTTATTTATTTATTTTGTTTTTCATAATGATTAAGGTATCTGGAGAATTACGAGAGTCTGATTGATCAACTGGTAGATCTTCATAAATTTCAAGATTTGCCCAGTGCTCTCATAATCGATGATCTGGACACTTATATCCAGGACCCTGTCGGACAGGGACAGCTAGATCTTCATACCGCTAGACTACTGGCTTTTATCAGAGACTCGACCGATTCTTGTGCCAGAATTCTCAATAGTCCGATGAACCTGTGTGTATGTACTACAAATATCAAAATTCCTCACCATCTGTATTTTGAAAATTTAGTGCAACTCAAGGTTCTCAGCCAAGATTCCAAAGGACAATCATTTATCCTCTCTAAGAAAGAAAATAATGAAAGTAGCGTTGAAATTTTTCAATGTAGAAAATTATCGGATGGGACTCTGATATTGGAAGAAATATTAGAAAAAGTATTGTCTTGACGATGGTATTAACATCCGTTGGTATTAACACTCGAAAAAATTATTTTACCGACCAAAGATACAGAATGAGTAACTCAAAAATTGTACTTTTCTTTTTATCCAAGAGATGTAGCACAAACCGCGCGGTGGAGAGTGCAACACGATGAGAAATGAAAATTTTATTAGAAACTGAAAAAAAAAAAAGAAATACATATTTCGACGATGCCGAAAATAAACCGATGAATTCGCTTACACGGGAGAGCCGCGATTCACCTGCGACACACACGTGTACAATTAATAAAATAAGCAGGAAATCTGAGCGACAAATGAATTGTAAAATTAAAAGATGTACTGTGTGTGTGTGTGTGTGTGTGTAATCTACTGGCGGCAAACAGGTGCGTATGTGCACACAACCCTTTTTGAGAGTTGTGTATTTGTCGTTCGGAGGTGCTCGATCCATCGAGTGCGAGCATGAACACCTGGTCAATCGGACTTTTTGCCCTGTTTCTTTTCCTTCCTCGTTCTCGCGGCAGGCTGCGGGAGACCGAGAAAGAAGAGGAATGAAAAAAAGAAAAAAAGATTGGGGCTCGCAGAGCGGTTTGAGAGAATTCCCCCGACGCCTAGAGAGAGAGAGAGAGAGAGTGAGATAGAGGACAAACGCGTTCCTGCTTGAGTTGATTGGAAAAATAAGAATGGGAAAAGAAAAAAAAACGTTGATCGGTAGTGAAAGATACGGGGCGGAGTGCCCTCACGGTTATATGCGGGACAACTCGTAAATTATAGTTTCACGCTGAAGAATCGACGAAGGGAACATAACCTCTCTCTCTCTCTTCGTCTCACGTCTCACGTGGAGGACGCGACAGGTCCCTCGAAAATTCAAAGTGCCTTCTCGGCTTCTCGCTTTCTTTCCACCACATCAGAGACATTTTACCAGACTTGTGCGTACGGTTCGACATGATTCTCTTTCTTTTTCTCGTGGCGTCCTATTGTCTGGCCGAATCGGGAGAAACCCTCTACGTTTCTTTCCCTTCCCTTCATGATCCGGTTCGCGATGTTTCTTCTTCTTGCCTCGTTCGATCCTACACGATCTCATCCGTCCACTTCGCATCCCGTCGCGCCTTGAAATATTTTTCATGCAAAAAAAAAAAGAAATGCGATGGACGTGTTTGTAGACGTGATTTATGGCTCATTATCATGAGATAATTGAAAAAAAGGAAATCGGCGATGACAGAGAGAGGTGTCGAATTATAAATAATATATAATGAGTTTAAAAAAAGATTTTTAGATGAAAAAGAGTAATTTTTTGCTCTGCTTATTCATCATGATATCTCTCAACACTATACTTATATAGGTTTCTCGTTCGAAAAGCGTTCCGGTCATTGTTCGGCTATCGAGATGTGTTGGACACGTGTGAGTCCAGGTAGAGAGCCCGATAAAGTGTGTGTGTGTGTGTCGAGGAACGCCGGGAGAGCGAGCAGCGAGCAAAGTCGCACGTGCAAGGAGCACTCTCGCGGCCAGGGAACGCGCGACTAATATGGAAGGGGAGGAGGATGAGGGCTCGCGTATGGCTCTCGCGGGGAAAAGATTCTCGTACCTGAACCGAGCCAACAGGTGTGCCGGCGGATTCTTATTTCTTTTTTTTCTTTCTATTCTATATACGACGCTTTTTTTAATTCTTCTCTTGATGATCTTTCTCGCTTTCTCTCTACGCGCGTTTCTCTCGTTTGATTTTCGTCCATCCCCACGCTGCTGGGGTTGCGGAGTCTCCGATAGATTCTCCTCCCGCATCCGTCCTCGAACCGCGGAGCGAAGTAACTTTTCGCTTTTTATTCGCACGAATCTTATTCTTTTGTTTAAAAACTTTTATCGCCTTTTTCATCACCATCAGGATCAATGCGTGCAACTTGAAATTTATCTACATACTTGCATGAAGAAAACGTAAAGACTGATGTCCGAAATGAAGACTCTCTCATCGATTGCATATTAATCTCGTCGGACGTCGCTATATGTGTATAGCATATATCATGCATCGATTAATCATTCCCGCTTCATGTGCCGATAACTGGTTCAATTATCGTTTAACGGTGTAATATCGGCGGTTATGTCTTCTTTTTCTTGTTCTTCTTCTTCGTTCTTCCCCGAAGAATCATCGCGAAGAGACGTTGTTCGGTCACCCGTGATGTCGTCACGGGCGGGAGGAGAACTCGAAAATCGAATCGAAACTGGTTATCGTCAAGGAATTGGAATGTAACGTTTTTTTTTTCATTCTTCTTATTCGGGACAGGATCCGAATGTGCGTCAGGTCTGAAATGCATCCGAGTCGGAGTCTTGCTTGAACTTGACATGCACAAAAAAACGAATCTATACATCGACAGACATACATACAAAAATATTGATCAATCAGATTTTAAAAAATATAATAATGGAAAATTAATCGTTTCTTTTTTTTTCTAATTATCTTATCAATTTCGCGTGAGAAATTTTATCGTGCATGATGCTGATGATTTTCCTTCTCGGTCGCAATATCGTCACAGCATCGCGGTGCATTCTCGTTGGGAAAAGCAGATTTATATATTTGCAATAGCGCCGAGAAATTGGTCCGTGATAACGTAAATAAACATCACTGGAATCAATGTATATACGCGATTGCTGCGCGAAACTGTTCACTGCCGAGATTCACCGCGACTCTCTATATGTATGAACAAATGAGGGGACCTTGACATTTAAAGCTTTTCTTTCATTTCCCGAATGGACATCCTCGCGTCTATATTTTTAGAATTTATATTTTGAGGCTCTCGTTTGAGATTACGAGATTTCGAAATAAATATAAATGGATTATAAGCATCAGCATCGTTTTTTTTTAATACCTAGAATCTTTTCCAAAACGAATATATGCATGTTGTATACTTTTGTTGTGAGCGGCGCATCAATATCGAAAATAATAATTGTATAATCACTTATTGTTGCAATCAATGAAAATTTACTGACGATGATACTGTAATTTGTTAAAAATATTGAAATAAGACAAAATAATAATGAATACTTTTCTCTGATAATGGTAGGAATGAAAAATGTCAGGCACAATTTCGAATGTGTCATGAATGATAGAGAGCCGAGTTGATCCGTTCCGCAGTGCTGAGAATAATCAGTCGATATGAAATACGTTTCCCAAGATCATCACATAGCCGAACACGTTCGTACTCTCTCGCACGCGAGTCTTTTCCCATATCCATGAATGCGCGTCCATCTCGCACTCGTTCATCTTTTATTTCTCCGTTAAGTTTAAGTACGGTAGGGGAGCATTCCGCTCTTGTGCTTGTGCTCGAGTGTGTCGCGCTGTTGAGACGGAGCGCTCGCTCGGACAGAGATCCGCTGCTTGCTCCCCCTCCGACGGTGATTCGAGAAAGAAAGAGAGAGAGTGCGTTCAGCAGTTCAGCCAGTCGCTCGGTAGCGCTCGCAACGAACGTTTCGCGCATCTGAGGTGCGTGCACGCACAGGATCGAGACATTCGAAAGCTCTACGTAAAATCCAAATGTCGAAGAAAAAGAATCGCGTTACCCGAATGAGAATTTTCACTCTCATCATCTTTAACAAATAAGAAATTCTGATTCGGCTTGTCGCTAATTTCCTCAAAAAAAAGAAAAAATATACGAAGAAGAAATGAAAGAAAATGTCACTGAGGGTAGCGGAGGATCGCGCCGTCTGTATGGAAACGTTGCTCGGCTCTGACATTCCGTTGAATTCTTCCTTTTTCGAATAAGAATTTCCATAGATACTTGTATAGAGTGTTTTTTTTTCCTCGTCCGGTTGACAGAGATAGCGACGAGGGGTTGAGAGAATAGTAACTGAGGCTTTTGCCTCGTGCACTGGCACGAGGATGTTAGACTCGTCGTTGTCCGATAAAACTTTTCGGTGAAGCCTCGTTCAAGGAAGAAAAAACAAGTACTTAATGTATAAGTTTGCTCCGATACAGAGTGTGTGCATTGGAAATAAATCTGTATATCAGTGCGCGTGCTGTAACGAGAGATGAGAATGGCGATAGTGAAATTAGCGATCGTGGCTCTTATCTTGCGAGATATCCAGGTCCTCGGGAACACGGAGAGCCCCAATCCTGCAAAGGTTTGTGACGAAAATCATCTTTTTATGTATTATGATGATGGGCGCATGCATCGCACCGAATTTGAAAATTCATTCAGAAGGTAGAACATGAAACATATATTTATTCGATAACGAACAACTTTTATTATTTTTTCTGTTCGAAGCCACATGCATCGATCGATTACACGCGTATACTTACTTACGGAGATCCATCAGTTGTAAATCTGAAAAAATGCTGAGGTTCACTCTCGTATCATCTGCGCTGATGTGTTTATAACGCGCGCGAGTGTGCCGACCTTGCCAAGGATTCTCGAGCACGTCTGACAGATTTACGAAGTCGCCAAGTCGCGACTTCGTGGTCTCGCTCTTCTCGAGGGCACTCGAGGGGCGAAGAGGTAGAAGCAGGGAATAAGAACGTCGATGCGGTTACACGCGCCGAACGACGAAACGTGTTTTCTCGCCGGCGGAGAGAAGCCGCCGCACCTTATTCTTCTTTAATAAATGCCGGCCACCGAGAGAATCGACCATTTTCACACTTTCTCTCTCTCTCCTCTCTTCTCCGAGGATATTCTTTGATAAAAGAATTGATGTTTTATTATTTTCCCGAATCGGCATTACTTTTATTTGCCTCTGGTTTTCATTTTCTTTCGAGTTCTCATGGATGTTGCAGTACTTTTGTTATTCGAAACGATATTATTATCAAAGATGAGAATAAGACCTCGGAAATGGAGGAAACAATTGATGATCCGACACGAATATGTCGAGTAAAAAGAGAGAGAGAGAGAGAGAGAGAATGTCAATCATAATCGATAAAGCGTGTGTACCATCATCAATAAGGCACGAGACTTTCCAATTAGCGCAGACGCCATTATTTTCCGCGTATCGCAATAATAAGATCGGCCTCACAAACTATGATGCGCCGATATATGGAATCGTTAAACCGTATATGTATACATACACTATAAAACATGAGTTAATAATTGTATTCCATAGATTCTCCGCTCGAAAAATAGTAAAATGAAACAAATTCTATAGTCCTCTTGTAAAACAACAGACCTGAGAGGACAATAATCGAAGGCTAAATAATAGGTGAGCACCTGATCGTTTTAACGGTAAACCGTATTAATACTTTGTCGCGACGATATACCTCCGTCGGACAACAGAGAGTACTTACGCACCTCGGACGGCGGCGGCGGAGTACATACATATAAGCACGAGAGAGCGAGCGAGTAGCCGGCCGGCGCCACCCGGCTCGTCGTCGCCACGTTCGACACCTCGTCGGGGATCGTAACGAGACCACCGCGAAAGAAGGAGCGAGAAAATTACACCATCGTCGACATTTTAATATATATGTACATGTATACAAGTTGTACAATATAGAGGGAGTCTCAAAAGAAAAGGTGCTGTCATTTAAATCGGTATGAAACAAGTCGAAATCGAGACAAAACGAATTCTCTATACATTGAAGAATAATGATTGTTGCTCGCTGCATCTGTGGGCCATCCTATACCCTTGAACGCCGCAACCATTTCGAGAGTACATATATGCATGTATATATAGAAATAAGAGAGCAGAGATACGATCGGATAACTTTTCTCACTCTATAATTATAGAGGATGCGATCGCGAATGCTAGTCGATAGCATCGAGCTAAAAGCATACAAGTGTGCTGTAGCGTATATAAATACACGCGCTCTCGCGGTGTAAGCCGCGCATCGGCTATAAAGGATGACGTCCACGAGTGCAAACTCGCGATTACTGTCTTCATTTTTCTTCTCTCTCTCTCCCCCCGTTGTGCCCGTTTTTTCTCACACGCGTCTGTCCTCCGCTACTCGGCGTGTGTGTACACGTACCGCTGCGAGAATGACTTTTGGCGCCTGTTTATCGACAAATCTCTCAGTAGAATATGCTTCTTGTCCGATCAAGTTCGGTTTATTTTTCACATTCTTTTTGACTCATGTTCTTTTCAACTTGGATTCCACGTAAATTATTTTCTGTTTTATGCAGATGATAAAAATCCCGCGGGATATAGAGGAAACTATATTGTATATAGAAGTTTGCAAAGAATTCCATTGAATTCCGTAATTTGTCGATTATTGAAAAAAGGACACGCAATCACGAAGGAATAAAAGGAAGAAGAAAGAGAGATGAGGAATGGATATTTTACGGCGCGTATATACGAAGAACTTTGCACCCTCGCGCTCGTGAAGAAACAAAAGTCTATCTAAAAATAATAAATTTCTCGGTACACGTTATATACGACGATTTGTGTATATACACAAGGCGCATTACGATTGAATAAATGTGTAACTTTCGGTGTAATGTAGGACGACTTCCGCGTAACAAGATTTTTATTTTTCGTTCTCCTTTCATTCCTCCCGCGTCGGAAACTAATATTTTATCTTTCAATATTTGCTGATTATATCGTGTGCTCGCGCGCTCTGTATAAAAATGAAGAAAGAAAAAATATGAAGCGAGATCATCATAAATCGCGTATACCTCGAGAATGTTGAATCTTACAATTTCAACAATAATAATCTTTCTTCTCCTCCTTCTCTCGGCCCCTTCTTCGCCTCTTTCCGCCTCCTCTCTAATACTTGTTTGTCCATCGGAGAAGCCAAATCAGATCTGGAAAAGATTAATCTCTCAATATCTTCAAACTTTTCTATAAGTACATGTTTTCTAGACATTTTTTATAACATTTTACGCTGAAAAAATAAATCACGAATTATGAAAGCCACAGACGACTAAATTTCCGTTTGGTTCGATGAATTTTGTTTTCAGGAGGATTGCAGAAAGAGGATAGCGGAGTGCACGATGTCGAGCGAGTCGAGCAGCCCGGTTTGCGGGAGCGACGGTGTCACTTATCCGAGTCAGTGTCAAGTGGTCTCGAGACAGTGCCAGGGTCAATCGATATTGATAAAACACACGGGCCCGTGTCCAGGTGCCGTAATTATCTCAAATAAATTTTTTTTTTTTTTTCTTCAAAAATTCAAAAAAATATATTTCATCAATTTTTCAGAGACTCCGCCGTGCTTTTCCGCGAGATTGACGGCCCGTGTCGGGGCAAAACCGATCTGTCGTCGCGATGGAACTTACGCGCCGGTTCAGTGTCACACCGAGACCGGATATTGTTGGTGCGTTACTCCCCAGGGTCGACCACTCCCGGACACTTCGGTGAAGAACGAGATGCCGAGATGTACAAAATTTGTCGAAAAGTCTGGCCTCTCGCCGATATCGGCATCAACGAGGAGCGCTCAGAGAAGAAGAGCTTCTCCCAATTGGAAACAACGCAGACAATACAGCAATCGTCACCGGAATACGTGCGATCGAGCCGAAAAGTCAAAGTTCAACGATAACCTCATAGAAAATTTTAAAATCGAGTACAGAAGAATCAATATCTCATCGGAAGGTGCACAATCATATTTTTTACTTTTCTTTTTTTATCCCGTCGACTTTCTCTGATCTGAGTATAAAAATGCTTATGCTGCAATTTTTCATTCACGATTTTACAAGAGAAACGGGCAATAAGAGAGGGACCAGAGAAAGGAAAAATAAAAGAGATAGATGTAGTTTTTTGTACGAAAGAACCATAATCCCGTGTATGCGGATGCTATTTATTTATTCCGCGCTTACCGATTGGGCGTAACTCGATCAAGAAAAGCCTCATCCGAGAGAGAGCGAAACTAATAATTCCAGGTTGTTGCCGCGCGGTACGCAATGAATGTGATAATTGCCAAGACACGGCGTTGCATCTGATTACGGTACGGGTATTATTATGCTCTCCGCTACTCCGAAGACTCGTGCACGCGCTTCGCTCCTTTCTCGACTATACAGTAAAACGACGACTATACCTACCGCGCGTATAAGAATTTCAACAAAAAACTCAATTCTTATTTTATTCGACTTTCTAGGTGACAAGAACGTAGAGCGAGTACTGTCCTGGAAATTTGTCACGCTGGACAAGGACGGGGATGGTCACCTTGACAGGGCTGAGTACAAAGAGCTGAGAAGACTAGCGAAAAAGGCAGTCCGACCGAAGAAATGCGCTCGAACATTCGCCCGCACGTGCGACCTCAACCAGGATCTCAAGTTGTCGCGACAGGAATGGGGTGCATGCCTCGCCAACGATTTTACTCGTAAGATCAATTGCGTTTACCTCTATCATCTTCTTTTCTCTCTTTTTTTTTTAATTATCCTTATTATTCTCTGAACGAATCTGCATCGAGGTGATGCATCGTTTTTTTTTTTTTTTTTTTTTTTTTTTTTTTTTTTTTTTTTTTTTTTTTTTTTTTTTTTTTTTTTTTTTTTTTTTTTTTTTTTTTTTTTTTTTTTGTGCAATCATTCACCTTTACCAAAATTGAGCAACATCATTTTTTCTTTCTATCCTCCCGAATGTGCTTTTTCCCATCAGTTATCTCTGATGACATTAAAATTTATTTCCCGACCGTACAGGATGTTGTTCGCAATCTTTCTCTTTATTTTTTACTGTCTCCGCATTTGACATTCGCAAATCCTGACGGAAGTTTGCCCACACGCGTTCAAGAGACAAAGAAAATTGGTAGCAATTGACCGCGGGAGATCATGGACCGTCTCTCTTCTGTTGCTTTTTTTTCTTTCTCTCTCTCCTTCTCTTCCTTATCCGTTTCACTCCCTCCTCTCTCTACATTGTACGTAAGTAATCTAGCAAAATATGCATGCGCGCCTGTAAATGAGAGTAGGAAAGTGCTGCACGACCGTTACACACCCGCCTTTATTCGCTAATACACTCGTGACAATGACAGACGCTCCTTCTTCTCTTTTTATTTCCATCTCCTCACCTACACCTACACCTACACCTATACCTCAAACAAACACAACAATTAGCTCGCTCCGTTAGCATTTTCTCGAGTATTCGCCAACATCCCGTCAGAATTTACTTTTCCCTCCTTCACTCCTTATTTGTTTCAAATATCGAATTTTATTCGCAAATAATTCTTACTCTCCTTCGATTAAAAATTTAAAAAAAAAACTCGAGACTTGAAAAAATAATATCCGTTTCAAAAGTTGCATGCAGTTATTCTCTGCGCCTTTGCGAACCAGTAACAACATCTCTTTTCGTCTCAATCGAACTACAATGCCATCACGATTGACGGATAGAAAAGGTCCAAGCGAGACATCTTTCTGATCCTCCTCTTTGAAAAAAAAAAACAAAACATTTATTAACAAAAACTCTATAATTTCTTACAAGCGAGATGTTTTTTTTTTTTTCTTCAACTTTTTTGACCTATGATTGATTGAAAAATATGTGAGGAATGAATTGCGAATGAAAAAGAAAAAAATGTATAGGATTTTCGAGAATTAGCCAATTGGCTGAATGATGTCATTGTTATCATTTAGTACATTTGTTCTTGTCGCTGAACGGTGCAGAAGGTCGTCCGACGGTCCCCGAGGCCCAGAGGACAAGGGCCACGGACCAAGGTGAGTTCCCTTGCAAATTCGCGAGGAGAATTCCCATGTCAGTCTAATACGGAGATGCTCCTTTTTTTTCATTTCTTTTAATAATACTTATCTAATACTATTGAGAAAAGTTTGAAACCTGGCCGCGGATCGACCAAAAATTTGTTTCCTCGCTCGACAAGACTAACGTGGCGATGCTCCTCGAAGCATGATGCGACAGTGCACATTTTTCAAATTATTTTTTCACTCGAAAGATCCAAAATCCATTTATCAATCCAAAGTGTGCAAAAATTAATTGCTTTCGCATTACGATGAATTCTTTTCTCCCAAGATCATTCATTCCTTTCGGTTTTAGCTCTTTGTGCGTCACCACACCCGGCGTGTAGTAGTTACATATCAATATGAGGATTTAAAAACGAGTCATTAGAGTCCCGAATTCTCGAGTCATCCATCATTTCTAATCCCCATGCTCTCCTCTCCTCTCCTTTCCTCTCCTCTCTCGTTATAAATTGCCGGTTTTGCATGCGGTCGAGATACCGCAAGTGCATTTCAACGAAATACGAAAAAATAATCGACAGGAGATTCTTCTTTTGTAAAACAAAGCTTGTTCTGTAATTTTGATCCTATGACGAATGCCTTTACTAACATCAGCATGGCTTTTCTATGTACATATCTTTTTACCTATACACATGTCATATACAATCTTTCTGAAGTGGTGACGGTTTTAATTCAAATTTTACCTCTCATTATCATCATCATCATCATCATCATCATCAGTAATAAAACACACTCATGTTATTAAGAATTCTTAAACTCGAGATGCATCACCCTTACCCCGCGGTGTAATTGGAAGAGAAAAGAAAAAGAAAATAAAAACAATTACAACATTCGTTATTGACAGTGTTGAAGAGCAATCCACCGCCCGTGCACGTGAGGCCAACTTTCAACGACGATCCACCCGACACCAAGGAAGAAAGTGACGGTAATTAATATCTGTTTTTAAATGAAAGCGGGAAAAAATATAAAATCTCATTCGTCGTCTTCCTGCAGCAAATGATTGCATATCGGACAGAAGATCGGTAATGGAGGATCAACGACAAAATTCTCAGGAGAAATTTTACATTCCTCAATGTACACCGGACGGACGATATCACAAAGTACAGTGTTATTCCGGTTACTGCTGGTGCGTTTATCAAGACACGGGAAAACCGATTCCTGGTACTTCTTCAAAGGATCGCACTCCGAATTGCAATCCTGTACCCCCGCCGAGTCGTCCCATGAAAGGTACCTCATTTATTACTTTTACTCCTCATTTATTTTCAGACACGCATTTTTTTTTCTTCTTTTCTTTCAAAAGGATGCCCAGAAATAAAGAAACAATTGTTTCTCCGTGACTTGATGGATCTGATGGAGAAGAGGATGAAGTCATCGAGCACAGATTCCTCCGAGGCTACCACCGACAAGTGGACCGCTTCGAAGGAAGAGCGCGTCGCGACTTGGCACTTTGTTATGCTCGACAAAAATAAGAACAAGGTTTTGGAACGCAGAGAATGGAAGAGTTTTCGCACGATGGTGGCGAACAATCGTCATTTGCGAAGGTGCGGCAAAAAGTTGCCGAGATACTGCGACATAAACAACGATCGGAGAATCAGTATGACGGAATGGCTCAGTTGTCTCAACGCGCAACGACCCACTCCAGGTAAATGGGTGACCTGAAAAAAACAAACAACTTTTCTCCATACTACACGGTTAGACTGATGAAAAATGTTTTTACCGCAGCCGATACTCCGGAGAAAGTCTCAACTTTGAAGCCTCGAAGAATGGGGCCCAATCCGCTCGACACGTTCCTCAACGGCGACGATTAGTCGATCCACCACCGCTGGTAACTAACAACCTCGGTCTTATCTCCTTCCTTCGTCAATGCAACTTTCACCAGCCACCACCGAACAACACTCTATTCGAATTTCATTTCTCTTTTTATACGCTAATAAAAATTCAATTCTTTCATTTTCAAGTATCATCGACCTTGTAATGTATTTAATCTGTCCGATGTGGACGGTGCTGCTGCTTCTGCTGCTGTTGATCGTCGCAAATTCGGGTGCCTTGAGAAAAATGAAGACGTTCGAAAAAAATCGCAATCCGAGTACCACTCATTTGTCAAACAATACCAAGTTATGCAACTATCTGCCTTATCTGCCTTGCGACAAAGTTGGTTTCTGGTGTGTTTTATGTTTTGACCGTCACGCCACTGATAAATCATTACAAATGTATATATATATAGAGAATGATTTTGCCAAGTTTGTAATATCGAACTATTTTTAGCTACAATATTATATATTATAATTTTATAAGCAAATACAATGAAATATATATTGCAATTTAGCACTCGAACAATCTTCTTGGAATATACTCTTTCGCAAATAAATAGAGCGTTTGTAAAAAAGGCTGCCTCCTTCACAGTTTTATTTACAAAATTATATTACATTTCGAGTAGAAAGTCACGGTTCAATAATTTATATAGCTGGACTTGACGAATGGTATTTCCTTCACCGAATAACAACGAATTAGATGAGCCTCTTTCGAACGATGCTAAAAGACTCGATCTTGATAGCCGCTGTCGGCCATGCTCGAACTCGGTTTCGTCGGGCCACCGGGAACCTGGTGATGAGGATGTCGCATGTGTCCAGGCCTTCTCGGCGGTGCCAAATACTCAAACATACTTTGAGTGTGCTGTGCCAGCATCTTGCTCAGATCACAGGGCATCGGATCCGTCCAAAAAAAGTCATGATTCAGGGCTGAATCCGAGTCTAAGCGCTTGCTCGGATCCAGAATTAAAAGCTTATCCAGAAGATCGCAGGCGTATGGATCTTTCACGTATGGTTTCAGTCTTTCTTTTACCTTTTATAAGGACATGATTATTATTTATTCCGCGTTCATCGAGGATAAACAGCAATAGGCACGGGAATAAAACACGAATCATCATTACCTTCCTCTTTTGTCCTTTGGGAAGTTCCATTTTATTGAATAGCTCCAAAGTCTCAACGCCTGGCCAAACTTCCGTCGTTATCGAGCCACAGAGCTGGGATATGAGAGTCAGTTGCTGCTGCTCCGTATTTCCCTGCATTATCGGTGACCTTGTCCACATTTCCGCCATTATACATCCACCGCCCCAAAGATCAACAGGTGGACCATAGTTTCGATCACCCAGCAGCAATTCAGGAGGTCTGTACCAAAGAGTTACAACCCTGTTTGTATAACGATTAGCTTGACCACTTTTGTTTGCGCTGAATGCGCGCGCCAGTCCAAAATCAGCGAGCTTCAATATTCCATTTTTTGTGATGAGAACATTGGCGGCTTTCATGTCTCTGTGCAAAATCTGAAACATTCGTCCGTCAACTTATTCTAAACAATGTAATATAAGAGAGTAAAAATCTCTTGCTGCGCTCAAATCCAAGATGCCAATTTTTTACCCTTCTCTTTTCAAGACAGTTTCCTCATTACAATAGAATCCACCAACCTTATTACTGTGGATATAGTACAAGCCATTGAGCAATTGCTGCATGACCTTTTTTATCTCTCCCAAGCTAAACTTGACATTAACGTTTGACAACAGTCCAGCAAGATCGTGCTCGCAGAAGTCAAAAACCAGATAAAACGTCGATCTGTATCTGTTGTACTGGGTGGCTGCAGAAAATCATATTTGCTTCAATTTGGGAGCTCCTCAACGAATTCACTAAAAGTTGCTATTTTCTAACCTTTGGTCCTGCATATTTCAATGAGATTAACAACATTCTCATGTTTCAACAGCTGTAAGATGCGAATTTCTCTCAAGGCAGTGATGGGAAACTGGAATCAAAATTTACCATGTTACAAATTTTTTATTCTTTCCTCTGCCCATTGACAAATTTTACTACACTCACCCCTTCTTTCTCATTGTCCATCAATACTTTTTTCATAGCGACAAATTTTTTGATGTTCTTCTTATCACGGGCTTTGAACACTTCACTGAAACATTGTCATAGAGTCATCAGTCAACATTGAGAGTAACGTCAGCGTAACCTAAATAAGAGCGCGGAGATGAAAATTAACAAACCCGAATGTCCCTTGGCCAATTTTAGCCACTTTTTCGTATTTGGAGGACTCGTCGCAGTGTGGAAAATCAAATTCCTCGATATACTTTTCCTTCTCCTTGGTATTCATGGTAAAATAAAAAATGGGACAACAACGTATCACGAGCTCGAGTGACGACAATTTTACCGTTTCGTGATTGGCATGAAATCCAGAGCCTCGGAGTTCCACGCCCTGCGTATTTTCTCCAACATTTTTCAAGTCTTCTTGACTCTAATGCAACTTTGTTTATTATTATTCTTTTATTATTTTGACTACTTATCTGATTGAAAAAAAAAAACTAATTATTAACAGTGTAACGGGGGGTCGAAAGAGAGGTTAGTCAAGAATTGACTGCGGATATATACCCGAGCGCGCACGCGCCGCGCGGGGAGAGCTCGGCGGTACAGCAGCAAACTTGTTTACTTACCGTCTACAAGCGCGCGCGTCGTCATCTTTCCTCTCAACCACAACACTCTTTCCATTACGAGATGGCGACACCGTACGTGAATCGGAGGGGAAAGTCTTTTTTTTTGTAGATGTGAACAGAGAGTTTCGATAGCATCAGTCCCGAATCCCGAGTGTTGTGTTGCTTGAACGCGTATAGAAAAATCAAAACATCGCGAATAAAGAGCAGCAGCGAGAAGTGAAGAAAGCTACAATGGAGGCATGCAATATCGTCGAGCGCGAGCTCGCCAAAGTCTTACTAAAATTCTCCGACATAAATGATCAGGCTGGCGTTGTCCTCACGGAATTGATAAATCATATCGAGGGTCTAAAAAAAGAATTGGAGGAAGGTAAGAATAAGACGAGTGACAGTTGGATCAACGCTGCGCCGAGAAAATTATTCGAGGACCCGAGAAAACTCTCCCGATACCTTTCATTGTCATTGATGTGTTTCGTTTTTTTTATCAAAATCCTCGAAATGAATTTCATTATTGTTTGTCGTTACAGCTCCCCCCGAGCATGAGCTAACGGCAGCTCAGGTAAACGTATTGAAACACGCGATGAACAGAGTTCGCGACATGGTTCAAAGACTCGCGACGGATCACAGAGAATCGCACAGCACAGTATCAAAAGTGGGCAAAGCGATAGACAGAAATTTCATTGCTGACTTTGCAAGTACCAGCCGAGAGGACGTCTTTGCGGGACCTGAAAAAACACAATTGCTCAATCAAGTTATTTTCCAACACTTTTATCGACAAGGAATGCTGGACATAGCTGATCAATTGGCAGCTGTGAGTCAAGCAACATATTTTTTCTCTTGTCAGTTTAAAAATGCAAGTTGTCACAAAAATATGCGACAGCACTAAAATAGTCTTTGTCTTTGTTAACTCTCAGGAAGTGGGGATGAAGACGGACGAGACGCGTAAGGAACCGTTTACAGAATTGAATTATATACTGGACTGTTTGAAACAAAGGAATCTAGAGCCAGCCTTGGAATGGGCAAAGAAGCACAAAACCGAGCTGGAGGAAAGAGTTAGTTCTGGTTGTTTATTTTCTTATTCGGGAAAAGATGAGTGAGAAAATGAGAAAAAAAAAAGTATATTGTATATCGGATGTTTTCTTGTTAGAACTCTTCGTTGGAATTCAAACTGCATAGACTACATTTCATAAGACTAGTGGAACAGGGTCCTAGTCGCCAGGCGGAGGCTGTAATGTACGCTAGAAAGTATTTAAGACAGTACGTAAGGCGGAACGAGAAAGAGGTACGATCGTTGATGGGAACGCTGCTTTATTTGCCGAACGGCATACAATCCTCGCCGTACAGTCACCTTCTCGATCCAACGTTGTGGCTCGACATCCACGATGTTTTCACCAAAGAAGCTTGCACCCTCCTGGGTTTGAGCGTCGACAGTCCACTCTCCGTTTGGTACGATGATACGACATGCTTTTCAATCTATTTTTCTCCATTTCATTTTATACCTTATAAGTGACATTATAAAGTGAGCATACGAATAAAATGACATTTTCATGTTTCCGAAAAAGCGTAAATGCTGGCTGTACGGCGTTGCCTGCTCTTCTCAATATAAAGCATATCATGCAACAGAGACAGGTCACTGGAATTTGGAATGGAAAAGACGAACTTCCGGTAAAAAATTTCTCTCTCTCTCTCTCTCTTACGAAAAAATGAATCTAATAGTCCATTATCATAATATTTTGATTGTTTTCAGATAGAGATTGATTTGGGCAAACAAAGCCGATATCATTCCGTCTTTGCGTGTCCGATTCTCCGTCAACAAAGCACCGAAAACAATCCACCGATGAAATTGGTCTGCGGACACGTAATATCCCGAGACGCTCTCAACAAACTCACCACCGCGAACAAGTACGTACTTAGAATAAAGTAAATTTATCACGGATCGATGTTGAAATCACTTTTTCAGTAGAAATGAATTTTTTTCCAGACTCAAGTGTCCCTACTGCCCGGTCGAGCAGAATCCCGAGGATGCGAGACTCATTTACTTCTAGATGAGACTCATCTCTGTGATTAATTCGTTTTTTTTCCTTCTTCTTTTTTACATCTTCGAGGTGTTGCACTACGAGGTACTAACAACTTTTATTGATTCACGACCGATGCTTTTCTATTAGCAAAGTAGACACTCTTTCTAAAAGCCTCTGTCAATAATTGTATATAAAAATATGAAAATTATACGACGAACGAGTTTTTTTTCTCTCATTCACATGAATGACAACATGGTTCCGAATCGAAAAATTATGAAAACAGAGAAAACGGATTTCCTTATTCTATAGCAAACTTGAATAGTTATCGTAGAGGAAAATGAAGAAAAAGAAGAAATTTCTTGGGAAAATGGTAGAGTTTTAGGAAAATATTTATACATATATTACTTATAATTTTAAATATATCGCGTACGGTTTTTCGTCGTTTCTTGATGGTTTCATCGTTGTCTCATTTACGTCAGTCATCCTAATTAAGTGCTGAAGAATGTTTTATCAAATCAATTCAATCGAATATATGCATGCATAAAGATTTTGTATACGGCGTGGGAGGAAATGTGTGCTAAAATAAATATGTTACTTATTGCGAAAGAAGAAGGCCTCTTTATCGACGCAACAAAATTATTTTTTACTTTTTTTCATTTTAAGTTAAGTACTTACTTACCTCTATGTAAATAAATAAATACACGCATAAGTAATGCCACAAGAATTTTCGGGAGATGAGAAAAGGAGAAATAACAAAATAGAGTCTGAAAAATTGGGCCTTCTCTTGTTGTCCGTAAATAAAGACGTCATCGAGCATCAGTTGTGGTGCGGTTAGAATGGAGTCACAGATCGTAACATGTGTTAAAATTGATGATGACGATGATTGTTCATCATCGACGTGGGAAGATGTCACTAATAAAGGAGAAAAAGATTTCAAAGAGAGTCCTTCCTCGAGTCGGAATATCTACGATCTGACGTTGACGGGGAGTATTCGGGAATCGTTTGCAAGATTGAGAAAAAGAGCTGATGATCCTTCAACTCTTTCCAATATATTTCGTAATAATACTATTGACAATATTGACAATGGGAATTTTTCCATCGAGAAAGTAACGACAAAGCCTACTGAAATTGACGTAAGGAGAAATGAGCAATAGGGGAATAATAAAAGAGAGAGAGAGAGCGTTAATAAAAAATTGTCTATATTATAATTTATGAAAGTTGCAACTGGAAACTCTGATGCGCCGAGTCCAAATGAACAAATCTCTTCTAGAGCGTACAAACGAGAGAGTCAAGGAAATGAATTTTTTTGTAGAGCGAAATGCTTTGAATGCTTCGAAACGAGCATTTGTTGGTAAAAGTTTTCTTTGATATTACAAATCTATCTGGAAAATAAGTTACATTGAATTTCAGGAGAACTGGACGGAGGCGACAGCTGCTTTATCCTTGCCGCCGCCGCCGCCGCCGAGTCGTCATCACTGAATGTTCCGTGTCCCGCAATAAGTTCCCGAATTACTTTTATCATTCAAAAAATCATCTCTACAATAGGGTTAAATATACATTTTTCATCATTTCCATTATCAAGATAACTCAAAGCGAATATTTAATTTTCAGTTGAGCTCAAGCGAACAATAAACATAACAAAAGAGAGATGTTGACTTATTGGTTGAAGAAAATCTGTAATGACGAAGTTGACCAGATGGATTTATCGGAAGAATTATCAATAATAATAATGTAGTTGCAATATATTTGTAAGTATTATATTTTCTGGTTTTTTTCCGAATGTGGAGCATTATTTTATCTTTCTATCATCGTGTCGTCACAGTGACAAAAAAAGGATAGAAAAATCTTGAGTCTGAGGGAATAATGATGAAACGAAGAAGAATCATGAAAAATCGTAAATATACAATCCTCATTGATACGTGCATGTGTATTGGATGCATGTAGAATGAAAAAATTGAAACAGAGTTAAGTGCATTGCTAATTCAATATCATTGGAGGATTTCACTTGATGCCATGGACACTTCATTGTTCTACACTTCATCATTATAATATATAAAATATGTCAAATTAAACGCTGCGGAAAAGAATAATAAATAAAAGTAAGTACACACATACAACAGACGTTTTCGAGCAATAAGGGTGATGATGATGGAGAGATGAGAATATATGAGATGCGGGAGGGTTGGATCTCGAGATTTTCATCGAAAATTAGACACATATATGTTTTGAGATGGATCGATGAGATAGGAGGAGTTGGGAGATGGATTAATGATGCCAGGGAAACTTGAAACGAGGATGATTAAATAGACGTTTATTAAAAACCACTTACGTCTAAAAAGTTATGAATGTTTTACCGGTGCTCTCTCTTTCGGGGTTTGCGTGTTTGTCATAGCGATGACGAGTATATAGTGTGTGTATATATAGAGGCGCGATAGAGGCCATACACGCAGGGTGGGCAGCATCCGAAATAGCATCAGGGCTGGTAATGGGACCTTTGTTCCCCTGGGAACTTTCTCACCTGGCTAATATCTACCAGGAGCAGAGTGCTTATTCTCTCACTCTCAACTTATTTCCCCTTTTATTCCTCATCATCCCTCTTTTCACGCTATATCATCTCATAATATATTTCATCACTATATAAAACTTGTAGCCTGTATACGCATCAACAATAAAAAAGCTCCACGGCATACATCATGTGATATGCATATAAGAGAGAAAATGTTTATTTTATCGATTTGTACGAAATCAAGGTTAAAAAGAGATGGTTCAAAATTATAAAGATAATGATGAACATATGAAACAAAACCGTCATCTTTCTTCTTCTTTGTCAAATAAGATACGCATAGATATATATGTGCGTGCGCTCTATTACACTAATGATGGGTACTAAAAAAAAATATAGATTCGGAAATATTGAACACGTTCAAGAGGGTGAGGACGTAGCTCGAGATTGTAAGTATGGATGTAAGAAAGGTGTAAAAGGATCCTCAGAAAGAGAGAGAGAACGCATCTCACACCGAGATGAACGGCACATTCATCGTGAATGGCCGAGCAAAAGATGTGGGCGTTTACTAAAGGAATAAGCATGCGCCTTTCGTAGCCAATCACGTAACATTTTTCTTTACCTCAACCCCATCTTTGTCCACACACATCTATGTATCCTTTTTTCTCACCTCATCTCTCTCTCTCTCTCGCATTTCTCTAATGTATATACATATATCGTTCAACATTATTCAAAGATATTGATGGAAAAAAAAGTAATGTGTCTCTTTTTTTTCTTCTTATTTTCATGATCGCGGCGGTAAGCGGTGCCGTAAATGTGTTCCGAATTTTCTACATATCTACACACGCCGTGCTGGATGTGAAATGGGTGGATGAAGAAAAAAGGAGAAGCATAGATATATCACAGGAATATGAAATAAAAATAGTAAAAGTATTAAAAGATTATGGGTATATGTATATAAAGAACGGCGAGGATAGGTGTGCATGCGCGTGTGGTCGAATGAAATCTCTCGAGGTGGTACATAGGTAGTTCGAGGTGCGTGAGATATTTTGGGTTGTGGGGAGAGGAGAGATGCGCCTTGTGTACTTTTGCTGTTTGAGGGTGCTGGAGGGGATCATCCGCGAGATGAGTGCCGGATGAGATTTGTTCCTCAGGATGGAGCGTGATCGGCACACGCGAAAGAGAGGATGAGGTCATTTCAAGTTTCAAAATAAGTGCGGACCATTATTTTCTCAAATATAAGTGATATTCGCACCGGTATAGAATTATTGTGAATCGTGTGTTCGAACTCGCGCGCGCGTGCACGCCGGGGATGATCCTTTACTTTGTACATGACACAAAAAGTATTATAAAATACTAAAATATATATTAGATAATTAAAAAACTGATAGTGATGATGATGAGTGTGCTGCTGATGTATTCTGATGGGCATCGTATCGGAGGATAACAACAAAATAAGATGAAAGAATATATTGTTGATGATCACGAGAGCGAACGAGAGTTTGAAAAAAGTTGCAGCAGCATCAGGCCGCGGCGGGTGTTGATACGGATGAGCAAGGAAGAGCGTCCGCCGTGCGATGAGATTATTGTTGAAAAATCTTATTGCGAAGAGGAGGATGAAGCGACCGATGGATATAAATCAGATTCTGTTACGTCGAGCGGTGAAGAAGCCGGAAATACGTCGGGGAGCATTAATTCTTCGATCGCGCTGGAAAAATTATCAGCGAATCCGTCATCTACCCCGGCGCCGATGTTGCCAATTAATTTTTCCATAGATCGCATATTGGCCGGTGAAAAAAAACAAGAAGTTACTAGTGCTGAAAACATTTCTAGGCGGGATGAGGGAATTATTTATTCGAGCCTGCATTACGTTGATCATCATCATCATCATCACGAGCCGGCATCGGCATCGTCAACACCCGATGGCTATGATGCTCCGTCGCTCATAATACCTTACAATAATCATCACTGCATCATCAGTAAGATAATATCGCGGATGTAAAATATGAAAAAACAATTATATTATAGATATATATAGAGCTCTGATTATTTATTGATGCTGCGATATGTGGTGAATTTGTTTAACAGATGAAACTCGTCGGAACGAAATGAGGACATCCTGTTACGGAATGGAAACGAAAAATGGTTCATCATCATCAGGGATACACAAAGGTGACACCGAGCATCATCATTATCATCAGGGAATGCTACCGCCGCCGGGCTCGAGTTCTTTTTCGGATTCAGGTGGATATTCGCCGGCGGCCGTGTCTCTAGCTTCAGCATCCTTGCTTTATGGCGCCGCCGGTGGTTGCTGGTTTCCTCAGACGAACAAGGCGAATCAATTCTTCGGATTAGCTCACGGTAACGTGTTGTTATTTCTCTTCTTTTCAACAATCATCTTCATTTTATATTCTGCTGTTGGGTGTATATGTAGATATATACATCATTAAATTGCGGATCATGACATGGATGAGAATGCATCAGGAAAATGAGAATGTCGTGTATGCGGATGTATTTTATATACTGATGATGATGAGACGTCACAGGCAAATGTTGCATCAGCATCGCATATACAGAGTATAAATATAGCATATCTAAGTATAAATATATCAGCATATATGGTCGAGGGGTCGCGGGGGTGTTGATGAAATGGCTTGCTCCATGAGCAGCATTTAGCAAAATAAAAGACATTACACATGATGCACAATGAAAAGCTTTTACCCAGAGCATACATACAATATACATATATCCACAGCAGAGACGCCGGTAGAGAGAGGAGAGATGTGAGGTGAGAAAATGCCCATGTTGGATATTAACGCGCCGGAGATTGAGGACCTTAACGATTAGGCGGCACGCAAAGCCGACATCAGCCCTTATTCCCTCATAGCGCGGCACTATATATCTATGTATATACATCATCATATATAAAACAAATCGATTAATATTTTTCTTTTATCCCGATGTAATAAGTATATACATCTATAAGATGAGAGGTGTAAAAAAAAGAATTTGCGAGTTTTCTCACATATTTCCGTTAAAATAATCAAAATAATGTGAAGCATCCTGTTAGAGAGTCATTTATCAGCGTCGTTGTACATACACCTCTAATAATCTTTCGGAGACGCGCTAAATGTCTGAGCATACTCGTAAATCTTTTCCACCTTTCCTCTATACTGTGCTGTACTAAAAATGTGTATACTTTAGATACTTTTTTATATTTTTCTCTTCCTTATTATTTTCGAGGATTTCGTCCTTTCTCTTTTGTTTCTCTTTCTTTTATATTTACACTGAGAAAAAAAATTTGTTGAAGCAAATAAAAAAGAGTTGCTGCAACAAAATCCTACGGGTCTATACCGGCAACAAACTATCATGTAAATTCGAC
>JAPYYX010001753.1:0-28516 GCA_030522605.1 Cremastinae sp. B BG-2022a
ATTTGGCATGTGTAAGTGATTAGGGTTAACTAGCGTACAAAATTTTAAAAAGGGTGGCCCTTGGTGGTATATTCTTCTTGAAATTAATTCATTATGATCCTAAAAGTTTATTTTCATGTTAGAAGAATATTTTTCATGAAAAACAAAATATTTCCCAAAGAAATTAATTTTTCGAGACTCACTTCCATTTATGTGCCCATTTTCCGAAAGTGAATATGAAAAAATTGGGAAGCATTTCAGAATAGAGATATTTGTGGGGAGTGATGTTTGCGGAAGAGAATTTTTCAGCGTCAATATGTTAAAGAGTATAATTATTTAAGAGCAGAGATGTTCATCAGTAGAGTTGATATACTATCATAAAAAATAGAGATATTTCGAGTAGAGATATTTATGAGTAGAGCTGGATGAGCACCCAAAATTCACTTGGACAAATTGATAAATAAATGGTACCTGAGAGCATTGAGTGGAAGCTTCTTCACGTCTACATTGTCGATCAATATCTCGCCGTAAGTTATTTCAACGAGACGAAATAAGCTATTGAAAATGGAACTTTTCCCTGCGCCCGTACGTCCAACGATGCCAATTTTTTCTGCTGGTCTCGTGCAGAATGAGACTCTCTTGAGGGAAGGTGGCAAACCATCTCTGGAAATTGACATTATTTCCTCATTATATGTTTATTATTACTATAATTTTTCAACAGAGTATTCCAGCGGTACCTGTATCTCAGAGTAACATCACGAAACTCAACAACTCCCTGACTCGGCCATCCGTAGGGCGGATTTTCACCCCCGGTGCTCTCGGTAGGGACATTGTCCAAATATTGCTTGACTCGTTCGACCGAGATGATTTCCCGCTCCGTCTCGGTGAACACATTGACAACGCCGGACATTAATCCGGTTACCGAGAGGGCGTAAGTTATCGCTAAGCCGATGAAACCGGGATCTGCGATATCGTACTGATGCTGTAACACCGCCATAACGCAGACGCCCACGAGCAAAATAACGCCTATAAACTGTAAACGGAGCGAGAGCCATTGCCCGGCCGCAATCGCCGCGAACTGACTCTTTTGGCTCGCTTCCAAAAAAAGTTCATTCTCATAACGAAAACGCCCGACGACGCGAAACGCTCGAATGCTGCTCAATCCTTGCAGTGTCTCATTGAAGTGAGTGTACAGAGGCGAGAGCGCTCTACTGGATAAACGTTTCAATTCCCGGGATGTCAGTCTGCGAAGAGGAAATAATTAAAAAATATATTAATTCATTATTTTCAATTAGTTTCATGTAGGGTAAGATGAAAATGTTGTTATTCATCGTTTGCCTGTAATGCTGTTGGGCCCAATGATAAACCGGTACAAGAGGTGCCAGCAACAAGAATATCCAGGGTAAGCCGTAGATCGTAACGATTATTGATCCCGAGAGGGCGAATGTCTGCGCCAAGAGAATATTAGCGATGAAGGGTAAAGAGTCGTCGATCGTATAAACGTCCGACGAAAACCTATTCAATATTCTGCCCAAGGGATGCAAATCGAAGAATGCAGATCGAGCCTGAAACAAAATAGAAAATTATTTCGAAGAGATTAACTAACACACAACATAATGAAGATCGAGAATACATCTTTCATTCGAGTTTTTACCCTCATGACTATTTTGAGTAATTGTTTGTGCATCGAGATGGCCGCTTGTATTCCACCATAAGCAAACAAGAAAGCTCTGATCAGAGTGAAGAGAGAATTGAGAAGGCCGAGGATAACATAAATTTGTAAATAATACTGGAAGCCGTCGTCTTCAGTGTGGATCGCCTGTAGCATGGGGCTTTCGTCGCTCATCGTATTCGTACTATTCGTTGTCGTATTTGTTGCATCGCCGTTGCTGTTCGTAACCCAATACGAGAGCCAGAGATCCGTGAAATTTCGAGAACATTGCATCATCAGCATCGAGAGGAAAATCGATATGGCGAGGTAACGCCCGATCGCCCCCATGTACGCCGAGTAAACGCCGAATCTTACGGTGCCCCGTTCCACGTGTTCTTCGTCGAGAAGCGAATCTTTCTCCACATCGCCGATGTTCCGATCTTCCTCCTCCTTGGGCGAGCCCGAGATCGAGGTTACGATCAGATCTGGATCTGCCAATCCCGAAGATAACAAATAATCCTCAAGGTCGGGCAAAATTTCGCTCGGCAAACCTTGCTTCGCAACTCTTCCTTTTGACATCTCGATTACAAGATCCGCGTGTACAAGATATTGCGTCTGATGGGTGCACACTATTCTCGTCTTGTTCGCCAATAGGCCGAGGATAACGTTGTTAAAAATATGCCGAGCCACTCTTGTGTCCAGAGTCGCAAGAATGTCGTCCAAGAGATAAATCGATTTATCCGCGTATACGGCGCGTGCCAATGATATCCGTGTTCGCTGACCGCCACTTAACGTGTTACCAGCTTCCCCGACTCCTGTCATATCTCCTTTCGGCAGTACCATCAGATCGTCCGTAAGAGCACACGCTTTCAGAATATTCCTGGAATAAAAGCTCAAAGTTTCATTGAAATTTCAAAATAAATCTCAATGATGAAGATGAAGATGAAGAAGAAGAACAACCGGACTGCTACTTGCATGTATTTATTATCATCGTAGGCTTTTCCAAACAAAATATTGTCTCTGATAGTACCACGTTGCAACCAAGGATTTTGCTTGACGTAGCCGAAACCTTTGTCCAAATCATGAACAGCGATGACTCCCTCGGAACGCGAGATCTCTGCGAGAATTCCGTCCAAAAGGAGGGACTTTCCTCCACCGACTCTTCCCATTACGCCGATTAGTTGACCCTGTAAATAACAAAAATTCTCAGACGATATTTCATTCATTTTAAGACGTAAAAAATACAACATGACGAACTGGAAACCCCGCTTCCCTCTTGAAGAACGAAATTATTGGTAAAAAAAAAAAAAAAAAAATTATCATATTCCAAGTTTCACAGTAGATCGAACATAATTCTCATTTGTTTTCAACGTATTCAAAATAAGTATTTCAGAACACATGAAAGAAGATCGATACATAAAATCTCTTTTTCATTCAGTCAGTAAAATAATAACCTACCTTCCCAATTGTGATATTGAGATTTTTCAACGTAAATGCACGCTCGCCCTCAAATGTAACCGATTTTTTACCATTCGATGTGGAAGGTTCTGGCGAATCATTGGAGGAAATTATTTTCGATGCTGATTGGCCGTCGTGATGATGATCACTGACGAAGAACGACGTATTTTTCAGCATAATATCCACTCCCTGAGGTGGCTCCGTGTAATATGACGATGTATCCAAATCCGGTAACTATAAATTTTATTAATAACCAAAGCTGTAAAGATATGAGGATTGAAAGAAAGGTTAATAAGGTCGTAGGCCGTACATCGAGAAGTCGCTGAATTCTTTTAACGGAGATCCAGGCTTCCGTCAATCCATTCAAGACCCAGGGAAATGCGTTTAATGGTCCAATGAGCATATTTAACAAAGCCATGCTCGTAAATACCGTTTTCGCATTAAGCTCGTTGCCGAGAAGGACGTACGTTCCAAATGTCAATACCGAGATGAGAACAGGCGTCGTTGCCCAGAAGTAAACGCACAGAGCGTCTAAATACTTACGTCCTTTCAGATACTTAATCTCTTTCTCACGAAGTCTCAATATATTGCGGAGAAAGTAGTCTTCCCATACGTTTAGCTTGATCGTCGTCAGACCACGAAGCATTTCTCCAACCAGTCGCACTCGTTGGTCTTTATAGTTCATCATTTTCGTACTCAATTTCCCTATTTTATTCGCTAACATTTTGTTTATAGGTATAAGTATAACCGCGAAGCCTACACCCGCGAGGAACGACACACCGAGTTGCAGATAGAGCAGATACAGAGTCACAGTTAGCTGAAAACCATTTCGTTATTGTATACATATGCTTAACAAAAATTTCATTATCCCTTTTGGAAATGTTTTTGGATAAAAAACATAAGTGCTAATAACCTGCGAGGGTATGCTCCAGAACGTATGGAAACTAGGGCAGCTATTGACTATGCGATCGCTGTCCGTGCTCATAAAATTGACAATCTCCCCAAACGTGAATTGTCGACTGAGCTGAACGTTCGACGAATGAAGCGTCTTTCGATATACGAGGTTCACGATCGCTGCTCGAATTTTTAGACCAACAACGGACATGTAAAAGGAAAAGTGGGTGATGCAGAAAGCGCCTGAAAGCAAAAAACGATCAAAGTCCATCGACATAATCTTTGATAAAATATGTGCATCAGAGTAAGAATACAAAAACGAGACAAAAAAACGAAATTTTGAATTTCCTACCCAAAAGTGCATTGACAAACATCAATACTGCATACATGTAACCGTAGGACGTAGGTTCATTCTTGTCCTCGATGAATCCAACGAGTTTGTTCAGCAAGAGAGGGGCCACGAAACCCGTGCAGTCGGCGACGAATTTTAGTATACCAACAGCGTAAAACTGCCAACCGAAACATTGGTGCAAAAGTCGGAGCAACGAGACGTTATTGCCCGACGATATAACGTCGATATCGGGCGCCTCGGAAATGGAGCCATTGATGGAGCTACCCTTCAATATCATCTGAGGCTGTTGATGCTGAGCAATATCGCACACAGGTAATTATCATTCATCTTAGCTAATTGTTGAAAAATAATGGTAAAAAAGTATCCATCCTACCGTTCGTCCGACGACATATTTGTCGATTCCATAATTTATCGACGCCGCGGTTATGTGTTCGGGAAGATCGTAAAGATCGTCAGGATGATTCAACAAACCCTTGACGCCTTTTTCCATTAATGGTGTAACCCAGTGAAATACGAGTTTCGACAGGAGTGTAGTATTCTCCATAGCGGTACCGAGGTAACTAGGATCCTGGACTTCCATAAAATGTACGTAAGAAGAGCTCGGCGAATTCAACAGCGACGTGCGTTCCGATACCTGATGATGTTGTCAAATTTCATAATATTAGTATTTATGGCTTAGTATCGAATCAGCACTCTCAAATAATAAAAACGAATGTCCCTACTTCTCTATCTTGTGAGGATCGACGACCCGGCAGCAATGTCAAAATATAGAAGGATAGCAGAGAAACTTCAGCTATGCTGAATCCCAGTGATAGGTTTGACAAAACGTCATCGCGAGGATTATGCTTCATATGCGTTCTCAAGAGCGAACCAGAGACACAGATCAGCATGAAGATCAAAGCTCGAATGGCAACCGGACCCCGTAGGTGAACGTTGCTTCGTCTACGTAATGTTAGAATGAAGCAAATGTGAACTGCCCAGGCGAGACCTTCCGTTCCTGCGACTAAATAATCAATGGGTTTTGCAGCAGTTGCTTCGTCCTCCAATTTTGGTCTGAAGAGCTCTGAATCTCTAGTCCTCAACATTTCAAGAACTTCAGTGCCATTAGAGTGATTCCCTTGACTCTGATATGCTGATCTGGCGACGCTAAAAGACTCATAATTAGACTCATCTTTAATCTTTGTCAAAATTTCATTTTTTCTAGGCGTATGACCAATCGTGTAAGCTGATGATAAAGAATCAAGTTGCAACTCTGCAGTATTCATCAAATTTACTGAGACATTGGCTCCCCTTGAATCGTGGAATGGTTGTAGAGATGTATTTGTAAGGATTATGTAGGCTCTGAGCACAGGTAAAAGAGCCAAGCATGTGCTCACAAGCAGTCTCAGGTTAATGGCGATATGAGAAGAGTAGGCAGAGGAGTAACTGCTTTTCCCACAATAATACGCAGATATTATTGCCATCAGGGCAAGTATCGGTATCTGTAATAATTTCAGAAAGCAATTGTCCATCTAGTGATATAAAATGACATGCAGTTCCTTCTCTTGATATCTAATTCAATTACTAACTTGAAGACATATCTGTTGAAAGCATATTCCCAGATCGTGCGTATCCGGATTAAGTGGTATTATACTTCCATGAAAACCACACAGGTCTGTCCAATTCCATGTCCAACGTCCAAAGAAGCTGTCAGAACCGAGATCCTCCATATTCTTATCACGAGCTGAACAGTCATTTATCGAAAAATCATATTTAATTATTAATCCCACTATAATATAGCTTATTATTGCGGAATATGCTTATACCTCCTCAACGTAAAATACATTACTTACTGCATTTAAAAAACGAAATGAATAAAAATATTTGACAGATAAAAATTAACCTCACAGTACATGTCAGATCCTTCTATTTTACTTATTACATTATTGTTTACATACAGGTACTTACAGAGATAACTAAAATTGAAAAAATAATACGTAGATTTCATTAATCGTTATTATCATGGTGTATAAATGATGATATACTATCTACATATTTTGTGTTATTTTTTTAATTTATTTTTTTCAAATCACTTTATGGCGAGCTTTTCTAAAGAAAGAATTTCACAATGGAACTAGAATTTCGTTGCTACTCGACGATCACAGCACAGCAACTTTTATATACATACATCAATGAACACGTAAAAGTATTTATATATGTATTGTTGTACATTCGACATACAGTCGACATCACAGTCAGTACATAGTTTTCACTCCACGCGGCTTGTTCGAACCTCTACATACATACTATACTTACATCTTACATACTTATTACATCTACAAAAAAAATCTCAAATCAATAAATCAAGGAAACTAAATCATGAATCTGAATCAATGACACATTTTTCACAACTATTCTATAAAAATGGAACTAAACATTGCAAAGATAATATATGCGTGTGAAAAAACCGCATGAACAGGACTTTTTACATCCTGAATAATTTTTTTTTTTTTGGTTATACTTGAGGTTTATTGATTGGTAATTTTTAAAAAAATTATTACCATAATTGAACTTTAATTCCTGAAATTACTTTCCTAGTTGATTATATTTAGCATCAGTAGTTATGGCGAGATATTTTTTTCAATATTTGTCTGAGGTTATACACACGTACTGCAATGTCGTTTCTTTTATTTGGCCATTATCAAAAAATTGTTTTGGACAACCGGATGTTTTTTTAAAATAATTTTTTGCATCATTGTTATGCAGTAAAAATGGACAAGAACGTGAATATCGCCAACAGCCAAGAGGATGAAGTTGCGTCATCGGAAGCTGAGGATGAAAAAGACAAAGATTATGTAGATAAAGAAACATCGGATATCGATGAACCGGATGAAAAATCAAATAAAAAATATAAATGCACAGAACCAGGGTGTAACGCCAGATTTCTACGACCTTCTCGACTAACTTGGCATTTACGAAAACATAATGACGATGTAAGTTTAAGCTTGTGGAACAATTAAATTAAATCCATCTTTATCTTTACACACATACCTATGTAATTGTTTATTATTAATTGTAGAGACCCTATAAATGCAGTATAGAAGGATGTAGCAGAGCATACACAAATTCGTCCCATCTAAAGAGACACGAAAACAGCCACAAGCCAGTAACAAAAGTTTACGAGTAAGTTGCATTTATGCTTTAGATGAAAAATGTACAGCAAAGAGATTCAACATTTAACGATGATAACGAGCAACTTCTTTTTTAAAGGTGTCCAGACTGTTTGCTAGAAGTTGGTAGCCTGTTTAGTCTAAAGAGACATCGTAAGATGATTCATGATCCAAAAAGACTGACGTGCGAACAATGTGGAGCTAAATTCCGGAAAAAGCACTGTTACGCGGAACATTTGTCGATGCATGCCGGCGTACCTATGTACAAGTGTGACGTCTGTAAATCAGATTATCCCACGCTCAGGTTACTAAAGAAGCATCAACTTTCGCACAAAACAAAAAATTACCCTTGTAAATCAACAGGATGTGACAAAGTCTTTGATAAATGGTCCAAACTGGGAAAACACATGGAAGAAGAACATCAGTTTGGTGAGTTTCTTTTTTATTATATAAAAATTGAGCGCAAAAAGAATTTCACTTATAAATTTAATTTGTCAGCTAAAAAATGTTTCTTCAAACTCGCATGTTTTTTTCACCGTTGCAATTATTTTCTCTCAAATACAACGATAACGGTTCAATTGCCCTATCCTACATTCGTTGAAAACGATAATATGCGAAATTTTCACCATTTGATGCTCAAAATTCGAGTTACTCTGGTACTGCAAACATTATACTCAGCAGTCAGGTCAAATAATGTCTTTGAAATGGCCATCGAAATGATGAACAAGATAGGATTAGTTCGAGTTGTAAATTGTTTATCATCAAACAGCTGTATGAAATAACTTTCATTTTGTCAATAAATCATACGAATAGCGATATCACAAGCGAGAGAATCGCTAGGTTTCGTAAATGACGAATTTATCCAACAACAATTGTTGAACAATTGAGGTTTAAAAAATTGTAAATATTGCGGGAGTAATCCGTCATTTGGAAATGCTAGTAGCTTTCTTGCTCATGAATGCGCGTTTATGCGGTTCTGGTCATGAATTCAATTAAATATATCAGTTAAATTGGATTACTCATCGTCCATTTTTCGTTTTCTGACAAGTCGATTAGTGAATTCGTAGATTACACGATTTAAGCTGAGTAATAACTGTCAACAGGTATGAGCGAAAAAGAATGCGAAAAGGCGAAAGGGCTCGTCGAGGAATGGTTTCACGAGGGCTTATGGGGCGACTCTCTACCTGACGCGAATAATGATAATAGCAGCACCAAGGCAACTTGAAGAAATTTATCTATTATAAATAAACTGACTATTTATTTGACAAAAATTGGCATATTCAAACAAGAAAACAACTTTTTTTACATCGACGACGAGAGGCAATTAGTATTGTGATAGAAACGATTAATTAAGAAACTACATATTTAGAATAATTGAGTGACGCATATTGTTCTCAAATATAATGATGATGAATTTACACGAAATTTCATTGACGTTGCTTATCGATCGAACTACTTACTTATTTTGAGAAATATCCTTCGGAAACTTTAATCTGCATTTTCAGGATAAAATTTGATTAATTTAATTTGATATTTTGACACTTGACCTCCTCTTATGGAGATTGCGGAACAAGAATGTGTATGATCGGTGGATTGTACGCTGCTTGTTTGATAGATTTTGGAATTGATAGGATACAAGCAAAAATTGGCAATAGGATTGCCATTAGCATGATCCAAATCCAATATGTATCGTCAAAACTCGACGTGCCCAATCTGAGATCTGTGAATCGATAAAAATCGTCGATCGATTAAAAAACAAACTGAGATTAATAAATAATGAGTAAGTAAAGATAATGAACCTTTGGGTAGACAAGTTGACATTTTTTGACTCGTTCCCGTTATCTTTCGCAATTTAACAAGCCCCCCGCAGTGAGAATTTTGAAGAAAGGAAATCGCACGCCCGCTTCTGTTGAAAACTAATCGAATACCTTCGAAAGCTGCGCGACCAAGAATTAACCGTTCGTCGTCGCTCTTTCTCGCAGCAAAAATATAGCAGAACGTATTTTTTCGATAATTCTTTCTGTAGTATCGTTTGACCAAACTCTGTCCGGAATAAGCTACGAACAAGACGAACATTTATTATCTCATTCGTTCAGATTTATTTGAAGGGGGAAAAAATCCGTCTTACAAAGTTGGACCACTTGATTTTCATCGGAAAAAAATGCAATCTTCATGCGAGGAATGTATTTCCATTGGATCGAAGTGTTGTAACAAGCGTGTTTTCGTCTTTCCCAAATTTTTCCATCGATTGGCAGTTCGTGGATTCTCGCGTGATCCTCAATAACACCGACTAACCGTCGATAAATCGCCAGAGGGAAATAGATACCTGCAGTATTATTGGAGTAGTTGAGACAACGAAAGTAATTCATTAATTAATGATGCATGTGATGATGAAACAGGGTTTTTCGTTCCTCGAAACGATAGGTCGCGGAATGAAATTTTTATTGCCTGGCAAGGTGTTGTCAAAAATAGCTCCTTGTACATTGAGTTCGTCGCAGGTAGCCAGAGACTTTTCGCCAATGATTACGGATTCAACGACGACCATAAAGAAATAGGGATCGATTACGCGAGCATGGAGCGCCGTGTAATTGTCATCGACGATATTTGAATGAATGCGCACCGAACCGACCGAGCGCATATCCTTTCTTCCCTCATTTCCACAGAGCGAAAATTCGTACGAGATTGACGAATTCATTCCGATTTTACGTAAGCTCGATGAAAGACCCAAGTATCCGTCGCCCGTAGGGGATTCCAAAAGTCCAATAAAATTGTCTCTTTCTTCTCCGATTTTATCCAACAGAATCATGTCCACGCGGAAGCTCGCTAGCCAGTAACTGGGATTCTTCGGAACGATTATCAAATCGGACACCCATTCGCCGACGTACCTCTCGCCTTTAACGTTTTTCAAATTTTTTGTTTTTTCGTTCTTACTTTCTTTCATTCTCAAATAATAACATCTTCAATGATATGATTAAACACCTTTGTTGTACACAGCAAGATTTCTTTTCGTTCTGAGGAGCGATCTGGACTCCCGAGAATCGTAAATGTTATCGCTCAAAATAGTATTCTCCTCTTCGCTCTGCGTTACTCCGATCTTGTGTGTTTCCAAGCTAAATTCTGTCAACACAGATCGAGGTGGTACACCCAATTGGACCCTCACCCGGTAATCCTCGATCCAGCTTTTCGAATACATATTGTTGTTAATCTTTGCATCGCTCATGATCATCCAATGAAAGCAGATTACTAGACTCGCTTGCAGGCTGTATCTCATCGAATCCATCGCCCCTCACTCACTGTAAAACATCGTCCTTTTCATATTTTATTCGTTATACTTATTTTATTATTACATATTTACTCGACAATGCAATAAAATTTCCTAATTCTTTTCCAAAGGGGAAAAGAGGTAGAAAGAATTTTCTAAAAGATTGCTATCTTTATTATTACAGGTCACCATTGCGATAAGTGTGAAAAAAGATTTAAATCGAAAAAGCAATTGAAAATTCACATGGCAGTTCACGGTGGTACGGAGGGTCCTTTTCTATCCTGCCCTTACGAGAATTGTCCAAAATTTTATTTGCATCGGAGAAATTTGGACGTACACGTGGAAACTTTTCATCTAGGCCGAAAATATTATTGCGATCATTGCAAGAACGGGTTCACATCGAAAACGGCGTTGATCCAACATCTCAGAGTAATTCACGAATCCGTGCCTGTAAAAGAAAACCGCCAGTTAAAAAAGCCAAGGAGACGCAGAAAGGACGCTGGTATACCGAAAGCCAGTGTAGCCGTAAAACTTACTGGTCTCAAGCTTCCCTACAAGCTAGAAAAACAAATCGTTCACAGGGAACCAAAAATCCTTTTGAAAGAATTGGATGAAACAACTGAACGCCTCTCGGATAAATCTGGAGAAATTGTTGCTTTCGATTTGAGATCAGAAAAATTTGTAAACTTGAAACGTCAAGTCGAACTGAGAGCATTACCCTGTTATCCAGTAACACGAGAAAAAGAAGAAAAAGAAGAGGAAAAACTTGCTTCGTCGTTGGAAGAAAAAGATTCCAAACATTTGCTCGATACTCAAGTTGCGGACGGCATCGACCAAGATTTAATAAACGATAGAAACGAGCCGTTAGAATTTTCAAATCAGGATAAATATTCCCACATGAATCGATTGGATATTTTAGAAAGCAGTTTGAAAGAAATGGAGGATACATCGGAACAGGTGGAAATGGAGTTATCGCTTCTGGCAAGCGAATTGCTATCGGAAGAATCAACGACTATCGGGAAACTTTTGGAAAAATGTCTCGACGAGACCAAACTACTGGAATAGTAGGATGAAAAATAACGAAAACGATGATGGTAGATATGACGATAATTAAGAGTAGATTTACGTTTTCGGAATTATTCTTTTTTTTTTAGTACATTTTTTGTTCAAGTGTATACGTGTATAATTTTTTTTATAAATCTTTTGTAAAGCTTGAAACATTTCCGAATTTTTTATCAAAAAATGAAAATCGTTATATCCTACACACTACACATACACATATGTATATTAGGTAGTCGTGAGCTTGTAATGTAGCAAAATTCCGAATATTATCATCTTCAAACTACGACCGTGAAGAATTAAAATATTCAATGTAAAATGCATATAAGATGAAAAAGTGCGTCTGATCTATTTCACTAATATTCTTATCGACAAAACGAATGGTACAAGAGTGTTACCGACAATCGCTAAAAAGTCACACATGGACTCCATCGATCAGCATAAATATTCGTAGACACAATACTTAAGTAATCTATATCAATCTGAACGATCTTCATTGTCTACTACAATATGGATGGGGGGGTACATACAATGTAATTCGAGTCAAAATTGAGAATCCAAAGAATTGTCAGGTCTTCCGCAGTGCATGGGATATTTCACGACGAAAGTCGATTCCATATCTGCATTTATTTTTTTCCACTTCAAATTACATCATATGTATACAATATGTAGTGTTGTTTCGTACGGTAAAAAATTCAAGCTCTTCGTTATGAGCTGAGAAATAACAGAGAAACGCGAGCCGTCACACACGTATTTATATACCGACCCCCGGACTATAAAATTCCCGCAAGATGACGTCCCACGACTAGAAAAAATTATCTTATCGACATCTTTTTTCCTTCATTTTTGTTCTTCGTTCACGTCAATTTCGCAAGAGCATATGCTTAAATAAATATTGCCCATATTTTAATTAACAAGTTAGTGTGGTCGGTGCGATCATTGTACCGTTTTCAAAAGTTTGTGTCGTTTTATTACAACATATTTACCGGGGAAAAAAAAAGTTAATCCACCAAAATCCTGTATAAAGATGGCTGCGATAAATTTCAAATCACTGAATGAATCAGAGAAAAAAGATTTTTTCGATTCTGTCGACACTGTTTTGACAGACTGTGACGGTAAAAAACACTCTAAATAATTCTCATTTGTCATAGTTCGTATTTTAAAAAAGCGACTTTTCCTATCTCTGTCAGGTGTTTTGTGGTTTCACACGACGGCATTGCCAAATGCTGCAAATGTCATGAATACGTTTCGGGACCTTGGAAAAAAAGTATTTTTTGTAACGAACAATAGTACAAAAACACGAGATGAATTCAGTGAGAAGTGCGCAGAGTTAAATTTTGTTGCTTCAACCGATGAAATTGTTTGTACTGCTTATTTAATTGCTTGTTTTCTTCGTGAGATAAATTTTGACAAAAAAGCATACGTCATTGGATCTACCGGTAAATTTTGTTTATTCATATTCCATATCAAGCTACTTGGACAAAATGGTGAAATAATTGTTGTCATTTGATTCAGGTATCACAAAAGAGTTGGATAATATTAGTGTCCGGCATACAGGTATTGGCCCTGATCCTGTGATAAACTCTCCTTATGAGACATTTGATGTTGATTCGGAAGTTGGCGCCGTCATTGTTGGCTTCGACGAACACTTTAGTTACAGAAAAATGATGAAGGCTGCAACCTACTTGAAGGATGAGAAGGTTCACTTTTTAGCTACAAACACCGATGAGAGATTTCCCGGCTCTGGTAGTCTAGTCATTCCAGGTACAAAAATATCTCCAAATGAAAACCACGAAGGTGGCGGTGTTACATATAATAAATCTATTGAGCATGAAGAATAGAGGGATTTATATACATATGAATAAGTGGATGAATTTATACATTGCAACGGATATGGAAAGCAGTATAAGGGCAGGATGCTGTTAGCTATGTTGGATATTATTTTTTAGGTACAGGGAGCCTCGTTCGTTGTATAGAAACGTGTTCCGAGCGGAAAGCTGTGGTTATGGGAAAACCAGAAGTATATATGGCGGAAATGCTGAGGAAGCGTCACGCGATCGATCCGAAGCGAACGTTGATGATCGGTGACCGGGCGAACACGGACATACTGCTGGGAACGCGTTGTGGTTTTCAGACGCTTCTTGTTCTATCGGGTGTGACGACTCTAGAAGAAGTGGAACGTTGGCGAAACTCGGAAAAGCCCGAGGATAAGGAATTTTTACCAACGTATTACATCGAGCAATTGGGGGATCTCTTACCGTATCTCGAGAGGTACAAGAAATCAATGGAAAAATCGTGATTTCGAGCGTTGATTAATTAGCCCCGTACACATCGAATTACATTGGTCAGGTCACAAATCGAGAGAGAATTCCTCGCTCTCGCGATAAAAACGAAAAGCGGCTCGACTTTCTCTCTCTCTCGTATCATCGTACATTCCTCGAGTCTATCAATACATCCGCACAAGAGTGAAACAACATCGGTGAATGGCGTTGCCACACCGCAGCCCGATAGAACCACACAAAAATATAAATGAATAATTAGTTATATAGGCGGTTTTTTTTGCGTATTGAAAGATGGGGGCACAATTGTAATCGTATTGTTCGATAAGCATGCTCAGGGTCCTTCAAAATACTTAAATCAAAAGAGGTATATACATATGTGCCAATGTTGATCATTATAGAAGCACACGCAAAAGAGCTCTTAAGCAGCTTCAAAAAAAAGTCAATAGTCACCATATATATTTATGTAAATGAAATAAAGCCATGCGAATGAGGAAGAAATCTAGTCACATCGGCGTGGAGCATTCCATGCGTATATGTATAACAGAGTTGAAAAGTTTCCATCAAGCGTGTCTATAATAAACATTATTTTGTTTGGAAAAATGTTGTCAACGTTAAACGAATGACGATTGAACAAAGTTTTGTGGAATCCTCTACGTTGTTTGGCTTCATATTTGTATGCATATGTCTATTATACTTGTAAAATTAATAGTAAGATCTGGGAAATATGAAATATTCCATGTTCGATGAAAAAGTCGAAAGTTTGACAGAGTCTGAAGTTGCGCGCTCGTTAGCAATCGCTGACTGAGATGTTACGTAATAATCTAAATAGCGTGATGCACCTCGCCCAAGGTCGTGTAGCAAAGTCGGCCCCTTCTCTCTTTTTTCCCCTCGTTAGCCCCGGATCCGTAGCAGCGCGAGCCAGAAAAATAAGCGCCTCATGACGCTCAGTGCAGAATACATGGTTCGCTGTAAACGTCGCTTTTGCAATGCAAAAATTGCCATTGATATTGCCAAGGAGGAGCGCACGATGGGTTAACCGACATTCGTCGTGATTCATTGCACGAGATCACCAGAACTTTCGATCACGCACACCTTACAAAATGTCACCGCGAAGCTTAAAATCTCTCTCGAAGGAGGAACTTGGCAAATTTCTCGATTCTTTCGACATAGTATTGTCCGATTGCGACGGTGAGTTTTCTTACTTTTATCTATTTCTATTCTAAAATAGTTGCACTAATACTAGAGATTATAATGAATGATGGAAGCAGGAGTTCTTTGGCGAGAGAGCGAAGCTATAAGCGGATCCGTCGAGACTGTTGAGAGGTTTAAAAAAGCGGGAAAAAAGTTTTTCTACGTAACTAACAACAACGGAAAAACACGTGAGGAGCTCGTCGAAAAGTGCACAAAATTGGGCTTCCTTTCTACAAAGGTATCATCATGCATCCTCCGTTTCTACTCGTAAAAATGTATTTTCAATAAAAGATTAACATCATACAATAAAATTCGCACGCGTTGATTAACAGGAAGAAATGTTGTGCACGTCCTATTTGGCCGCTATGTATCTGATGGAAAGTGAATTTAAGAAAAAAGTATATATAGTCGGTTCAGAAGCAATTGCCAAAGAATTAAGCGCCGTTGGAATATCGAGCACCGGAGTCGGAGTAATTATTATTATTTCTTTAACACATCTCGTCGTTGTTGCGTATACGCGTATACAATGTATAATATACAATAGACTCAATAATGTAACGATGATGAAGAAATGATGTTTTCCCCCGCTCGTTCAGCCCGACCCGATGGAAGGCGAAGCAACTGACGTCGTTGAAAATTTTCGCCCAGAGTCCGATATCGGAGCAGTAATTGTGGGCTTTGATACACACTTTAGTTATCCGAAACTCGTCAAGGCGACGACTTACGCCGCCAATCCGAATGTCACTTTCATCGGTACGAATCCAGACACGGATAGACCTTCGCCGAATTCGAACAAATTTCCAGGTTCACTATTATGAAAATTGATAAAGGAAAAAACAAACAGATGATTTTCTCATGAAATTATATCGATTTTTAAGATTATATATATGTGCGCTGATTGATTGAATCAGGAGCTGGCTGCTTGATTCGCGCGGTTGAAGCGGGAGCTGGGAGGAAAGCCATCGTCCTTGGCAAACCCGGATCGTATATAAGCGAGTTCATCGTTAAGGCTTACGGTCTCGATCCCTCTCGGACTCTGATGATCGGAGACAAGTAAGATTGACCATTCATTCTTTTATTTATTATTTGCTCAACCCACGATCAAATTAATCACAGCTAAATAAAATCGAACCATTTTATATATTCACAGCCGGGGGCTCGGTGTGTGCTTTCAGAAAAAAGAAAAAAGATCCTCACCTCCTGCGGTTGATGCATGCTCATTTACTAACCATCAACAAGTTATTCCTCGTGTGTCTCTCTCATTTTTTTTGCTTCATCTTCTTCTTGTTCTTTCCAGTCCAAAGACGGATATACTTTTGGGAAAAAATTGCGGATTTAAGACACTTCTGGTCTTGTCTGGAATCACGAGTGAGAGTGACGTTGCGGATCTTAGTACGGGCGATTATAGCCCCCACGATGAACGGTCGATCCCCGATTTTTACACCGGCCGAGTATTCGATATTTTTCAATTATTCGACAATTAACTTTACGTCGACTTTTTCACATTTTCCCTGAGCCTGATGATGTCTTTCCTCATCATTCGATAACCCCCACATTATCGCAATAAGTACTACATAGACATGTTTTATTATTATTCCTTTTAATAATCATTCACCATCTTGGAAATAAAATTTGAAACTAGACAAACACTTGGAGCTAATATCGCAAAGATTTTTTCTTATCTCGCGGTTGCGTGTCAAATTTCGCTGTTTCATTACCAACGTTGCTATATTAACGTAAAAACGCGTATATACAACTACTGACTTTTTTGTTTCGTAGTCTCTTTTCATTTCTTGCGAAAATCATATTTTAAGGATCGCTCGCGTTGTGATTTAAATACTAATAAGTATATGTGTATTATCTACCAAAGAAAAATTCAAACTCATCTACACCGATAAATAATTTTAAGGATATCGCTCTAAAAGATTTTCGATAGAAAAAGTTCGTTGTACACATTGAATTGATATATTAAATAAAGAAATGTAATAAAAGGAAATGATAATGTAATGAAAACACGAGGTTTTTTCATAATGCGAAACAGAGTCAAGGAACTTGAGAGTAATGCTCCCATCAGTGACGCGTTACCCCAAGCAATAAGTTTGATAAAAGTAGCCTCGACGACGTAATGAAAAACAAACAAAAAAAATTATCCATATAATAGTATATAGTAGAATATTTTTTGGCAATACCGAGACTCACAATTCTCTATTCACAATTCAACAATGGCAGAGAATAATGTTTGAACTGTCACATTTTTGAGAGAGGAGGTAAAATTGAAGAAAAAAAATAAATGTTTCGAAGATGCCTCATTTTTTTGTTTGCTCAAGAGAGACGGGCGTGCTGCTCATCGAAGCGAAGCGCGCTCTTATCGCTCTCGATGTGGAATAGTGATTGATGAAGAGCCCGATGTGCAAAGTGCGCCAGCCGAAAAGACGATTCTCGCTGAATCAAATCGACCTTGACAGTAAGATAGTCGTATCTCGTTTTGCCGTCTCTTCGTATCTCAGCAAAAACGTGCTCCCGGCTTATTGTAGCATATACCGCACGCGGTAATCTTTTTTTTTTCATTCTTTCTTTTTTCTTCTTTTAACATTTTTGAACGTTAAAAGTCCGAGATTTTTACGTTTGGCAGAACTGCTTGAAAGAAAATAAATATATATTTTTCCTTCTCTGATATATATATATGTTCGCAGAAAATTTGCAGACAAAGCCGGATGACGGTTATTCGCGCTGATGCTTCCCTCCCGGCGCATCTGCCTCTCTGCCCAGCGTATTACGAACGTCATGGAAAATAAAAACAAGGATTCTCATCCCGTGCTGAACGGTGTGTCAGCGACGAAGGAGGGAGAGCCAGAATAAGAGAGGAGAGAGAGTAAGTCGAGAGGGAATCTCGCGTGAGTTTCGTCTCGAGTCTCAAGTTCTCGAACGGTGTAGTCTCGACGACTCGTTTTTCCCGACTTGATTTATCATTAATCGCTTCTATCGGTGCTCTCTTTGCGCTTCTTTTCGACGCTCGTGCATGTCGCAGAACGGTCAATCCGAACGAAACGAATTCATGCTGCTTGGGGTGATCACGTACAAAATGCTCAGTCAATTGACCTACGAGGAAATGAAACTTTTCTCTCAAAGTTTCGACACTGTCCTCATTTTTACCGAAGGTACGCCATGCACTATCGCTTTACATCAACACTGCATCGGAAGGACGACATTTTTAAAAATCTTATCGTTTTTTTTTCGTTTCTTATCTTTTCTTTTTATTCTTCCAAAGTGATCCACATCAGCTAGTCTTTTTTATTTAGTCTAAATAAATTAATTCAGCTATAGAGAGAAGCTCGGCTCGAAGCTCGGTGATTGATGAAATTAAGAAGTGCGGCAAGAGAGTTCTTTACTTCAGCGAGGACTGCTCGATGTCCCGCCGCGAAATATGCAACAACATGAGGGTAGCGAATTTCGAAGTCGAACCGGACGAGATTGTATGCGTAACGTCATTGATAGCGAAATACTTGAAGCGACTCTTGAACGAAAAAAAAGTTTACGTCATCGGGCCATCGGGAATGAGCGAGGAGCTCGACCAAGTCGGACTGCCAAACTTTGGTACTGGAGTACGTTTATCTTTTAAATAACTTCCGTTGTTTTTTTTCTTTCCTTTTTTTCGTTTTTCGAATAATGAAAAATTCAAGTATTGATTTTTGCATTTTTATTTATAGCCTGACATTTTGAAGACCGATTTGCCGACATTCGTTCACTCGTACGTCGAGGATCCGGAGATAGGAGCCGTCGTCGTGAATTTAGATGAGTATTTCAGTTATCCGAAAATGTTGCGAGCCGCGTCTTACCTGAGCATCGAGCACGTTGCATTCGTCGCTTGCACCAAACGAACCAGCCTCACGGCCGCTATCGTGGACTGTATCGAAACTTGCGCTGACAAGAAGCCACTTATTTTTGACACTTCGTATTCAACGATAATCGACACCATCGTTCACTCTTACCGATTAATACCAGAAAAAACATTAATCGTTCTACCCACGGACGACGATCATATCCTTTCAGCTCATTTTCAAAGCTTACAATATTTCTTATCCTCGAAAAAAACTAACGAACTTATTCCACACTCTCTCTTTCGGGCATGCGATTTATTAGAATTAGCGACTTGCCTCAAGCTTCAAGAAGACGATAAAAAATTGTAAAATCATTCGATATCCTTTTTTTTAACACTACCAAGAGACTGATGTAAAAGTATCGACATTTTTTCTAGGCGAATTTCCATTTTTCTCAAGCGTACGCTCTTATTGAAAATAAATCGTATTTAAATTCTCAACACCGCGAACGTAAATCATTTTCCGACCAACGAATCTTTTGACTTGATAAAAAGTATGATTTCACGCTGCCAGAAAATTTATTTCTTCTTTTAATCACTCCACCGCATAATACAGATTTCGCAAAAAGTTGCGTACAATGGTTCGTTCTTTTGTCTTTGATGTCGATTTTTTCGATATCATATCTCTTATCCCATCGATGAGCCTGCATTCGATGTCAGCATAAGAGTTTAAAAATACATATCTTAGTTTTATGTTATACATAATATATACATCGTACAGCCTATGCGAATGTTGCGAAACTCCATCGGTTACAGAAATTCGTCGAAAATAATGAGTTTTTAACCGATTTCATGAATATGCATATAGTAAGACCACTTTATTAATTTTAGGTTCCTGATTTTTCCACATTCCTTGTTAAAATGAATACGATGACGAAAAAGATGATCCTTTTCAAATTGTTAAATGTAACAGAAATATAAAATTGCAATCGCGCCCACCCCTGGACTCCTCAAAAATATGATAAAGGTCAATGCGAGAGATGAGTGAAGTAAATACGGGAGATGACCGATGAGTATTTGATATTTGATATTTTTAAAAGAAAGGATAAGAAGCCCCGGTATTTCTCTTTAAAGCAACAATAATTTAGAGGTTCCTGTTCGGTTCTTGTCCCGGCCTCAACTTGCCTCCGGGGTAAAAATTTAAATTTTTTATCAACTTTTGTTTTTCTCCATTTACAATAACACATTTCAAAGTATAATTTCATGAAAAAGGTTCAAGAGAGAAAAGTGGTCTTTCTATAATATGCATACATAGATTTTCCTATATTGACCAAATTCGATACTCGAAAATAACGTTGCTCGTTTTTTCAAATTCCCTACTGTCCTTTTTTCTATTACACAGTCAAAGATCTTGGTCAATGAAATGAAAAATGAAAGAAAGAAAGAAAGAAAGGAAAAGAAAAGAAAAAAGAAGAAGAAGAAATGTAACAAGATAGCAAAAACAATTATTGGGGGTGTTGCTTTAAAAGCTTGTCGGTGACATTCCTCTGTCGAGAATTACCCTGACGATTTTCGAGACAAGAATCCGGGCGAGTTTTATGTATGTACAATAAAAGGATAAGGTTGGTCGGCTAAGTAGTAGTACGGATTTGTCCTCGTTTAACATTATTAAAATTCGATTTGATCTTTCTTCGGCGTAAGTATACGCATCATGCGAATCCTGATGTGTGGCTAAATAAATTGGATTGCTTTTATCTGATGGTATTAAGATATGCGCTCGCTCCTCGACAAGTACGACCACCAATAAAAAACGTTTATGGCGAGAAACAAAAGAGGGAAAACGATCCTGCTGGCACGATCGATCTTCGATACCGAGTTGTATCGCGGCGCTCTTCTTCGTCTTCTGGTCGTTGAAAGTGGTCGACGAGGAGGCGGCGGTTGCGGTGGTGGTGGACTGCACGGTAGACACGAGAACTGCCACTGTCCATGCTGGGAATTTCTTCTCTCGAGATCAGGTAGCGCCGCCAGAGGTATTACTTCTATGACACTCTCCCCATTGATCGCGGACAAGCTCCGATTCCCGCAACTTCTCCCTGACGAATCTCTCATTGACGATGATTTTCTCCTCACCTACGGCAACAACATTTTTTTTCACACTTTTCCATTATCCGGACATCATGCACGATTGATGCATGGTAAATGCTGCGATAAATAAGGATTTAACGTAGTTCGATCGCTGGGTGCCGTATAAACATGGGGCGGGGCCCCTTTTTGCAATTTTTGGGAAATTAATTTTGATAAATTTTAAGATTTTCATCGATGAGGTGATTTTCAGTAAATAATTTTTTTCTCCGAAACTAGACGGTAAACAAAGCTCATTTTTTTCTGAATATTCTTCACGAAGTACTCTAACATCTCATTTTTTTCTATGAAAATGGTAAGAACCGTTTTTGAGTTATTTTGAAAAACGTTTTTTTTTCACTGCGTTTAACACGCATTTAAATGGAAGAATCACAAAACTTCAAAATCGAATAACTCGGTAGAATTACTTTTCTCTTTTATCAATCGATTTGTAAATTTTTCATTCAAAACATGTATTTTTTTCAAAATTTTGGTAAGAAAACGATTTTTGCGATCGAACCACCTTAATAAAGATTATAATAAAAATGATGAATGCTTGATGACAAACCGTTCGTCTCTTTCGTCGTGGACGATGATCGGCCGGAGTCTCGGCGTCATCGCTCGAGCTCTCCGTTTCGCTCAGGTCCGAACTGAAGTAACACTCCCCCGAGCCGTACTTCGTGAAGTAATGGACCACCGCAAATTGAATAATCGTCGCGAAGATGAAGGCAAACGATAGAAAGACGAAGAAATCGAGAGCCGTGGGATAAGGAACTTTTGGCAAATCGGTGCGAGCTTCCAACCCGAGAAAAGTCATTGTCAGCACTGTCGTTATACCTTCACAAATTTTTAGTATTTCTCAGCACTTTTTATCTCTTTTCTTTTTCATTATTTCATAATTTAACGCTGCTCATTAAATTAACTAACAAATATCCAGCACTCTCTTTTTATCATCCTGGAATAAAATATAATCTGAAGATGATGCTGGACGATCTAGTACAAAACATATTATGCATGTATTACATCTCTATTACATATTTGTGTGTGTGCATCTTGTCATAAATAAATTTTGTTAGTTTATCGATTGGCTGCGAAAGAGAGAAAGAGAGAGAGAGAGAGAGAGAGAGAGAGAGAGAGAAAAAAAATGTTAAACGCGCCGGGAGGAGCACATAATGATGAATTATTCATACCTAAGGAAACACGATCGGCGGTCGCTTCGCGATTTAGCCAGAACGAGACCCACGACAGTACAACCAGAAGAACGCACGGTCCGTACACCTGAATAAGAAAATTCCCCATGTGTCTCTGGAGGTGAAAAGAGACCAGTAGCATGCTGTACTCCGCTGTAAGTCAACAAAATGAAATATTATTCTTTTTTTTCTTCCATCCTCACCGCGGGGTGCATGTGAGAATCGTTGAACCGCGATATGCATGATGGAGCCCGCCGTATTTATTCGCAAAATGGATGAAGTGCGCGCGTAAAAACGCAGGTGAGATTGCGCGGGTTTGGGGTGTGAAAGAAAGTTTCGATTTTAATCGAAAGCAGCTCCTTTCCGCGGAACTAAAAAGACACGTGGTATACGTACATATTGAAACGTTTCACGATTTTTGAGAGTTTCTCAAATCTCGATTTACGTGAGACAATAGGAATTTTAGGATTGATTTTATTATTTATTAAATGGGAAACACGGGCTGTAAAATTCAAGAATCGAAGACGTGAACAATTAATAAACATTGACTCTTTCTCAAGCTTTAAAGTTTTGTTATACATATAATGCCTCATTTAAACAAAAGAAATATTCTTTTTTGAAATTTGAAGTAAAATAAATATTTAATTGGGATTGGATTGACATTTTGTTCATAAAGTTAAATTATTTATCGAAAGAATTTAAATGTTTTAAAAGGATCAAAGATTTGGAATAGTAGGAATTTATAAGACGAGAGAAGGTATCGGGATCGAGATTCTCTCGTGAGATTTGTGTACGTGAAAATTGAATTTAATAGAAAATGAATTTTTAAGAAAAAGAGAGTAACGAATAAATTTGTGAAGCAGCTTTTCTTAACTCGGGTTGGCTCTACGTTAAATTCGCAAATTCAATTCGATACGACTTTGCGTTTAAAAAAAAAAAAAGATTTCGGTTTCGCGGTAACGGCCTACCTATGGTCATTGACTGATGCATCACTAACTGGGCAGGAGACATCAGTGCAATTCTGAGTTCCTGTACAGCAGGTATGCCTACCGCGATATCGAAGAGGATGACGGTTAATAAATCATTATAGATTTACACCGTACGTGGTTGTAGATTGGGAACCTAATTTACCGCGGCTGAGGCTTATAACCATCACCTATAATCCCTTATAAAGCCTCAGGCGCGTGAGGAGAGGTTTCCCTTTCTCGTGGCCCGATGCCGTTACCGAGAGGGGTGACTGCGCACGAATATTGCCTACGACAGTCAGTGGAACGAATATCTCCAGCACATGGACAACTTCCGTCCACGTGACTTCCCTCCTCTATCGCGGATCAAGACCCGAAAGCGATCCGTATGCTACGAGGTCGAACAGGTATCGCGATAGATCGATGGGCGTCAAATATTGAGCGCGATCTAAAGGGCGCGGTCAATAGCGCGAGAACAGAGGTGTGAGCGATCCCCGCTCGATAAGGCGTGACGATTGATAAGAGGCGTGGGAATCCGCTAACGTCCGAAATTTGGGCGCGAGTCATGAATTTGACCACGATGGACGTCGCGGCGAGATGATGGTTGCTCGACGCGCGAACCAGATTTTCTGTTTTCAGAAAATGTAACGGTCCGGTATATATGCTGTCCCGTTACAATTAATACGTTCGAGTGAAATGTGTCAAGCGCAGAAAAGCCATCAGGCGTTAATCGAATCTATACTTATATGTATATCTATCTACTTCAGGATAAGATCCACAAAGAGAAAGAGGTATGTACATAATATACATATACATATGTATACGCGTGTATATTATCGAGGGTCTAATTAATCATCAATATCCTCGCATCGGAATTTCAATTGTACGCGAGAACGATGCTGAGAGAACGGCGCGAACGTTGAATCGGATCGAAAGTAGTCGCGTGACGTGTGCATGTCACTTTTGTTAAACCCCCGCGGCCGTCACCCTTCATCTTTTTCGCTTTTTATTCCTCGACGCCGCTTTTCTCTCTCGCTCGCCTAAACATGTATAGATTTATTTCTCTTTTCTCTTTTGTTCTTTCTCTTCTCTCCCTTTTTTCTCGAACCATCAACGCTTTTTTTCCTTTATTCGCCGGCTTTCCCTCGAAGAGAGCGCAAAATCTTGCCAAATTTTTTTTTCCTTTATTCTTTTATCGCGCTCTGTTCTCTCGTATAACTCCCATGACTTATTTTCAAAGTGTGCGTGCGAGAGCGAGTCTCGGTCTCTCGTTCAGATCGCTTTCTGATGCTGAATCGCGCAGCGGCAAACTTTTAACACTGCTTCTCTCGAAAAGTGACAACCAAGAGAAAGAAATAACTTTTTCTCTTCTCATCACTCTGCGCAACTTATTTCTTCCTCGGACTCCGTGAGCTTCTCCATTCACGACATTTCTCTTATTATTATTATTCTGATTCAACTTTTTATCTTTTCTCAATCGTGCCGCTATTATGTTCAAAAAATTTTATTCCAACGAATCATTCTTTAAGAAGAGAATATAAGAGGATGAGCAAACGTGCTTTACTCGATTTTTTACGAAAAAAATTACCAAACCGATATCGTCATATTTATATAATATGATGTTTATTGAAAAAAATTGTTGCGTTTGTACACATATCTACAATAAAATGATAACATGTACATCATTCGAAATACCGATATGCTGGGATAATACGAATTCGATAAAAAAAAATGAATAATCCGCACTTTCATTTAGTATATAGATATACGCATACGCACAGCCCTCTCCCCGAGATTCGGAATATCATCATCAGCACGATGCAAGTGCGTGTTATCGGAGCATGCAACCATAAAACTTATTTTCGGACTGACGTTCCTCCCGAGTACTTTGAGTACTTTTTCGTAACCCAGTCGGAATCGGAGACTCTTGATTATCTCATCGGTTTTCCCGTTTTTACGAAGTTATATCCCTGATAGCGCAAAAAAAGTAACGGCGTCGATCGCGTCAAGCAGGGATGAGGGAGGGAGCAGCGGCCTGCCGCCGCTGAGTAAAAAAATTGCCGCGTTCACTCAATTACCGTCCTTATTCTCGCGTGGCTTCTCCTGACATGCGATATAGGGTATGTGTGTATATCGTCTATACATACGATACGTAGGAGGACGTACAGATATAAAATGGAATGAAGAAGAAGGGACGAAGAGGGGAGGTAGGGCGGAGGTAGGTACTTTAGCGCCGTGTGATGAGGGATGGGGCCTACGATGAGCGTCCCTCAACCACATCTCTTACGTGCCGGATATTAGATGCCTTGACAAGTTCGGCCCCTTACCAACGGAGCTTATTCCTTTACCAATCCATACTCCATCTCGAGAATGCTTGGAGCTCTCTTCCTTCCTCTCCTCTGCAGCACCTCAATTTTCGTGCGATACGCGACGCGTTACTCATTCCTGCTTCCTCCGTCATCGTCTCTCGAGCATACATATACCTTCACTATATTATGTGTATACATGAACGTATGTATTTTTCGACTTTTCGAGGTATGAAGCGAGAGCTCCCGAATGAAATAAGGCGAAAATAAGGGAAGAAGCGAACGAGGCGCGGTGAAAAGAAGAAAATAACCTTAATGACCCTGTTTTGTCTCAAAGACTTCCGACCTACGGAACAATTAGGAACTTTTCGTCGCCCGACGAATGAGAGAAAAGGAACGGAAGAGCAGGTGGCAGATTCATTTGGTACTTTATTACAGCACCCTTCCCCGTTCTTCCGCTCCCTTTCACTCGCGATGTCGCGAACCTCTCTCCTCTCTTCCCCCCGCGACGACTTTCTCGCGTCACTTCTCTTCGTACCAATTAGCCTCTACTGCAAAACGCGTCCTATACCGAATCTCCTATTTAGTTTTATAATCCCAAAGTTCAAGTATTCCCCAACAATATACGCATATACAATATAACTTGCTCATTATACACAATCATCCAACAGCTGTTTTTTTTTCTTTTTCTTCACTTGGTTGATTTTTTTTTTTTTTTATAACCGAACTTTTGTTATCTTCCATTTTATATTAAATTTACCGAATTACGCACTTTGACGCAATAATTATATGTATATGTATTTTGAACAAATTTTGTTTCATTTTTTTTATTAAAAAGAAAGGTAGTTTTTTTTCATCAATGAATAAAAGCTTTTTAAAACATAATCTCTAAAGACAATATTTTCAAAATATGTATACACATGCATAATCTTAGTGCTCGGTTTAGATTTGTTTTTCTTGCGGTTTTGCGCCGTATATGTATAGATATTCCACGTGCTCGTTACAAATGGGCATGATTTATGACGAAGCGACGATCATGGTTCGAGATATAGAGAATGAGGCACGAAACGCATTACTCACTTTGGGAAAGCGATGCGGCGTTTGAGTGGTTAGCCGTTGGATTCGCAACCAGATCAAATTGCGATAGTTTCATGTCTTCGGCAATAGCGATCTGACGAGCGTTGTTCCACTTGTAGATTACGTCTCGTGTCGTATAACCGACTTGTGCAAAAAACACAGAAATCATTTGTTTTAATAATTATTATTTATTTATGTTTTATAATTTTTTCGTTTATTTTTTTTTGCCGTTTGATTTGTCAAATAAAGACAAATAAAGAAAAACTTACAACTGCCAAATTTGAGAGGACATCGTTGAGTATCCATAGGGAAGTCCTCGAGATTCATTGGACATCCGGCTTTTATAGTGAGTCTGAAAGAAAGTATAAATGCTCAGCATATCTTTACTGCTTCATGCACGTATCTTCACGTTAAAATCACGTAATATTATGTCCTTAGCAAAGAAAAAACTATTTCATATTAAATTTTATCAAACTTCGAAATATTGAAAATTTTCACCAAATATAAAGCACATATTTCCAGGAAAAAATAAACAACAAGGGAGAAAAGATGGTAGAGTTAGGTAAACAAGAAAATGAGAGGAGATTAGTATTATTGATGAAGTAGCGATAATTCGTCGGACGTCGTTGTCGATAACAAAATATAAGGAAAAATAAGCAAGATGATGAACTTGTTATATCAATCGTGGACTTTGATTTATAGAAGGTTTTACTTAAATTCGCATAAATAATAATAAATCTACATACGTATATGGAACAGAATAAACATTTGCCTTGAAAAAGTATTCAGCACCCGGCGCACGTGCATCCATGTGTATACAGTATACATAGATACGCGCAGATGCCCATCTGCAATGTGCATGGATATCTACATCGAAATTTGATCAAGTTAGATCAAGTTTATGCAGGGGACGTTATAACTCGTTCCTACAGATCCCTCGTCTATGTATACCCATATCGGATCGTCAATCAGTTAGTCGCGGATCAGAGTTGCCACAGTCGGATTGATCGAATCTATCATATCTGTGTTTCGATGCCACATTTTACAGTACACATGCATATACTATATAGGTATACATATGCGTGCATTGTTCTACAGTCTCCTTGGAGCTCTCTCTGTATACCTCTTATCGCATTTAAGGCGTAAGTCAAATTCAAATAGGCTCATCATCGCAATTTGTTTATATTTGCTGTTGATTTTACCGCAAGAGTTTACTCCGCGATATTACATGCACAAAAAATAAAAAAAATTTAGCGTGCGAAGTCACGCCGCGGAAGTGAAACCTATATAGGCGTCACATTAATAATGTATGGACCGTTTTTTGAAACTCATAAAAAATTGTTGAAATTTTGGGTACATTATTCTTTTTATGCTCCCCCACTCTTCAAGAGCGTAACTCCCCTATCGTGTTCGTCGATTTCTGAATTTAGCCCCGGCAGCGAACGAGTCGCGCGAGCATAGAGGACTAACGAAACGTTACGGATATCTCCGAGCGGTTAGCGAAGGAGCTCTCTCTCCTCGCGTTCCCCACTATCGCTGCTGCCCACAGTATCGCTATTGTTTTGCCCGTGGAGCAAACAAATCTCTCAGGTATACAGCGCTATACTCATTTTCTCCTACTACTGCTTTTTCATACTTCCCCTTTATCGTCAATCTAAACTGCTTGATCAAGAGTCGCGGTAGAGACTCGAGGCAAGTACATTTACGGAACGTCAACTGTACGCTCTCGAGCTACCGCTACTCTTTTTCTCCGAGTTTGCCGT